>JBCJKF010106805.1:0-10338 GCA_039654545.1 Plocamopherus ceylonicus
TAATAATAATAATAATGATAATAATAATAATAATAATAATAATAATAATAATAATGATAATAATAATAATAATAATACAATACAATTAATGAGTATTTTACACCTTTGTTAATTTGCAAGTATCGGGGACGTTTAAGACATACTATGTGTTCACAAAGTTAACAGATTTACTATTATAATAACAATGCTAAAATGGCTATTTATATTTTGTAATCGTAGTGTGAAGAATGGGGACTAATTGTGCGAAATACTGAGTACTTTTTGATCATAGACTTATAGCAATGTTACAATTCAACATTCTAACTATGAATAGTACAATCTACACAAATTTTTTATAAAGTAGTATAACCATATTAGAATACATAATTTAATGAGCAGCTTGCTAAGCAGAGAGTATAAAGAAACAAAGTAACCGGCACACTACAAAAAGTCAAACAAATAAATTAATGACGATTAATGACGAAAAAATAAACAGAGGCAGTCCCATAGTTGCTCGATATAGAAGGAGACTTAATCCATTGACAACTTCAATGTCGATAGATCGGTATGAAAAGGATTTAGCTCTTGGACTACAATTTGCCCATATCAAGATGGGCACAATACCGATACCATCTCGATACATGCCCATATCGAGATAGACACAGTGCCGATACCATCTGGATACATGGCAAACTACAATTTGTCCACATCGAGATAGACACAGTGCCGATGCCATCTGGATACATGGCAAACTAAAATTTGCCCATATCGAGATGGATACAATACCGATACCATCTCGATACATGGCAAACTCCAATTTGCCCATATCGAGATGGACACAGTACCGATACCTTCTGGATACATGGGCAAATTGTAGTCAAACATTTAATTAATGCTCATGCCGATACAATATGGGCGTTAAGTAGTCAAAGAGTTATCAAACATGCCACTCAGGGAGGTCAGTTAAATAAACCACATAATGTACACAAAAAGTGTTATTATTTTGTTATTTCATAGATCCAATCCTCCAATTAAAACATTCTCTTCGCGTTTGTGCATATTAAGTATTATGAATATCTCATTCTCTTGCACTTTGACTCTCACATTCTGATTCATCAATCCCATTTCTGTTTCTTCGTTTTCAGACGCAGATACAATATTATAAGGCTGGCTAGTGTCCCACAAAGAAAAAAAATCAATCAGTATTTATAATTATGACTGTATACTCCCATAAGGGTAAATTAGCTTAGATAAATCAAATCTAATTCCATGTTAACGATCTGTCTTTGTGCTGTTATTGCTCAATGCCATTGACATTTTAGCTGTGTCATTCTTTACCAAGCTAGGTTGCCAGTATTACAAATAATAATCACGATTTCATAAGCTTGGAGCGTGAGGAATGTGAGCCCTGTCCTGTAGGCAGCATTGTACAGTGTTCAACTAAAGCATTGTACAGTGTTCAACTAAAGCATTGTACGGTGTTCAACTAAAGCATTGTACGGTGTTCAACTAAAGCATTGTACGGTGTTAAACTAAAACAGTTCAAGGAGAATGCACTTTGGTGCCAAGGTGTCAATGTCGAACCGATTTGCTTCTAATGAGAAGAGTCGGGATTTCGCCTGGCACTCTGCTCTTGTTATCCAGGCACGCGATACGTTTGCACTGCTCGACCTCTTTCGCTGTCTCAGTCTCACTATCGGAATGGGAGTTGATTGAGACAGGAAGGGGGAGGGGAAGGGGGTAACGGTAGGTGTGAATCAGTCAACAACTCATCATTCACTCGGTTTCTGTCATAGGCCTCAAATTATCAAGCTCTTCGTTTATTCCAATGAGTAAAGTCCAACTCTACATTGCATCATACCGCACCTTTTCAACATGTAAACATAAACAGCTGTAACAGCAACAGACGAGTACCAAATCATCGTTCATTATAATGTTATTATGTGAGATATTGAAAGAATAAATTGAAAGCAAGGTGAAATGAGCAGAAGTGGAAGAAAGGTGGAGGGCAAAAAGAAGCTAAAATTCACTACAAGATGAGAATAAACGAGGAAAATGGGGCATGTAGAATATTATCTATAACATCACAATAATGTAAATTCGTAATATTTCTGTCTTATTCAACAAGGGCGTTTTAAGTTACACTTAAGTTCAAAAGAATGAAGACTACAAGAGTGTCAATATAAAACTGTTGCAACGGTAATAAAAGTATTTAAAGCACCAAAATCAACAGCACACGCACGTAGTCACTTGGTACATATTACTTAAGGGTGATGGAATAGTAAAGAAAACAAACCCACCAACGACTGTTAAGCTCTTCCGTGATGGTAATAGAAAAACATAAAATAATATTTAATATATTAAGAGGAGAACATTTGGACTCAATAGACTATGTAGGTAAGCTCTACGGAAGGGGTTAAAATTGTTGGAAAGAGGTGAAAAAATGGCGTTTTAAGTGGTGTAGCCTAAAAATGAAAGGGAGTTTCGATTAATTTCACCTTTCACCGACGTGCCTCTTGACATTGTGGAATCCGGCGAACGAAACCCGGCCCTTCACTTTTTTCCCCTTAACCAACCCAGCAGCAATACTAATACGTCATGTAACAGCTTAGATCGGGGCACAAGCGTGTGAGCTTACCACCACTAGGCCTGTACCCGGAATACTTTCATTTGCTTAAGAACGTTTGCTGATGGATGTAAGTCCCCCTTTTTTTTTTAGAGAGCTGATCAACCGGCGATTATAAACGACAACGTCGTGATGATAACATAGTGATAACTAGACAAGCCAAGGGTTGTTTGTAGGGTATTTAGTTTCTTTTTTCCCTTCACTTATTGCTTTTTTATATTTAAAAAAATTTGGCATCTAGTTTAACTCGCGGCTTTGTTGCAGTTTTTCGTTGAGAGGTCATGACGATGATGATGATGTTAACAAATTTGCTTAACATAGGAGGCGGGTTGCTATGAATTGGAAGATCCCCATTTTGAGAATCCTCATAATTAATTCTCTTAATTATTATTACCATAAAAACAAGATATAGTATTATATGCCAAATCATTGAAAAATACAGGAAAATAACCATAGACGGTAATCATAAGAGCATTGTTTCCAATGGTGCATTATTTACACACTGTATAAAATATTTGCATATCGTAAGATGCCAAATAATAATTGTACAAAATAATGAGAATTGACAAAAATTATTGACCTTCCCGATGAATATGCGAGAGACCAATAAATGCAGATAATGTATCTGTCTCTGTAAGCAGCTTAAAGTATCAATACGCATTCATTTTTATTACGAGCTATAATATTATTATTAGTTGTCATATTATGTACATGTAGAAACGTATTTACATCACCAAGTTACGTAACACGAAGATGAAAAACTGCTGAAGCGTTCTGGGGAAGAATGCCCTTGTGAACCATTGTCCCTATTAATGCAAGTTTTTGTAGAATATTCCACATTTTCTATTTTCTTTTCTCTCCCTCTCCGTTGCTCTCAGGATTAAAGATAATTGAGTCATTGTTTTATGCTTATAAATTTAATGAAATGACTACAGCTTAGCCATAGCGCTCCCATCCTTGTTCGGCAGGCACAGCAGCAGGGATAGGGTTAAACATGCCTTGCCTGTGGAAAGTCATGCCGTACTGGTAGTTGGGTACCCCCGTGGAGGAGGCCGTGTGGGGGCCGTAGGAGCCGGGCATTGAGACGAAGTTCTGGTTCCCGTCCAGGCCAAAGCGAGAGCCCAGCTGGTCTCCACCGAACGTGGGGCTATCGTACTTGGGATCGCATCGAAACTGAGGCTGGTGATGAGACGGTGGTGGGGGCGGTGGAGGTGGAAGGGACGTGAGTGGTAAATGTTGCTGCTGCTGGTGTGGCTGAGGATGCTGGTGATGGTGATGATGATGGTGTTGCGGCTGCTGCTGCGGTTGCGGTTGCTGCTGTTGCTGCTGTTCCATTTTGACCGCGCACGAATCGTCGCCATTACCAAATTTGCAATCCGACGTCGACGAAGTGTTGAGGAAATTGTCGTTTGTGGCCAAGTTCTGTGGGGATGTCTGGGGGACGCTTCCGATGCGGGAGGAAGGAGACAAGTTGGTCGGGGGCGATCTGCTGGCCGATGGTGGGTGATGGTCGGACATGTCGTAGGCCATGGAGTGCGATGAGCCGGACGTCGAGCTGTGGGCCGCGTAAGGGGGCAGGCAAGGGGACCCGGATGATGATGATGACGTCATACGGTAGGCGGCGGGCCATCCAGGGGTGGCCGAGGTGGGGACGGACGAGCCAAGGCCGCCGTTCATGTAGTGTGCGGAATATCGGCCGGGGTCGTGGTGGGGGCCACCGGCGTGTTGCGACAGGGGGTGGGGCATGCCGGGAGGGGGCAGGTACTGATCCAAGTCCTGCTCGTCAAACTGTTCAATCACGTCTGGGCTGAGATCCACCCGGCTGAAATCAATGGGATGGCCAGATGGACCTGAAACGAGAAAGGACAAAAGGATGCTTCTTTTAACAATCATACTCTATATTTATGGTCATTATTCCCATTCATGGCGTTTAAACGTTTGACTACCACGAGCCTATATGTCATGTTTGGGAATGAGTACGATTTTACTCTTTGACAGCATTTACACATTATAGTGATACTATTATGTCGGGATGAGCACGATGGTAGCAGTCAAAAAGTTAACTTGTACTCATGCTGATGATCGGTTCACGGTAGTCATAAATTTAAGATAGAAAATAACATTGACAAAGTTGATCAAACCAAAAGACAAGTTGTAAGCAAAGAAAAAACAAAGCAAAAAATATGAAAAACAAAACAAAACCAAATATTAACAAGACAACGAAGACCCCCGATTTTCCATTGCTGTTCTACTAAAAAAAAAAAAAGTAAGAACACTGGTCTGTTCCTTACCCATAACGTAGCCACGGTGGACTTTCCTATCGTACATGCATTTCAAGGCCACGGCATCCTGTTGGTTTGGGGTGACAGGGGGTGTGGGTGGACCGTTAGAGCTTCCGCCTGGTTGGCTGGAACACTCGCTGGAACAGTCGTCGCTAGGAGAGGAAGTCTCTCGGTGGCTGCTGGACGACTTGCTGTGGTGGTTTCCACTGGAGGAAGTGCTGCTGCCGCCATTGCAATCAGAGCCGTGACTTCCGCTTTTCGGGGGCTTCCGGCGTCTAGGTTGGTACTTGTAGTCGGGGTGGTCTTTCTTGTGCTGGACCCTTAGTCGCTCTGCCTCATCCACGAACGGTTTCTTTTCCTCCTGGGTTAGGTGTCTGGAAAGAGGAAAGTGAAAGAGACAAATGGTTATGGAGTATTCTGTTAGCATGAGATTTGAACTGAATTGAAAATTGGTGGCTTGCTTGATTGAGCGAATGAATGAGTGGGTGTACCATGTCCACCGGCTGAGGTGAATGCAGGGTTTGTATTTTCACAAGGTAGCACGATTGCAAACCAGCTCAACAACTATGATGCAGTAACAGAAAAACAACGTGATAATATTGTCTAAATTATACTACATGTATTGTTAACAACAGTCCCATTCGGGGGAAAAGGGATACTAATACATGTACTACATAATCGGCCACATACGTATACGCAAATACACACGACCAATGTATAGATCAGGAAACAAAACGAGCAAGGCGGAAGTAAGGACAAAATAAATAAAAATATAGTGCGCGAAAAAAAGAACCCCAACAAAACAAAACAAAAAAAGCAATCGCACTGAAAGTACATTCAAAACTAAACGAAACAAAACTTCAAAACCTGTTGGTTTAGGAATAAATAACAATAAGCTGATAGACTAGATAAAAATGTTAAAATAAAAGTAAGGCACTAACACGGTTAAAACACACAGCAAACAAAAGACATCGTTACGTAAACGTGTCTGCATAATAATTAAGTTCAAACATGCCAATGTGTAAGATTTTGGGCAATTCAGTCTACAATGAAATGTGAAACGAAATGTTTTATGTGCACAATTTATTTATTAACGATCACACCCAGAATCATAACTAAATTGGATAAATAGAAAGTATTAGGAACACGTCGGTCGCGAATTCTTCTCGTCCTGCATTTGACGACGACGAAGCCATAATTATAATAAGTCAGTAACTGCTAAGCCTACACACACGGCGTTTCGTGTGAATAACCTCATAATAATATGCGGGCCATGTTTCCTGCTACCATCCGCCTTTGGGTGCAGACAGTGATGGACCGTTTACAATGCCTGGTTACTCAAACCATAATAATGTGTCAGCACAGGTGTTAGGGAAGACAGCGGACACCAGGAGCGGATTGAAAATATTCCAAATTCATCTGTCCTCCTTGATGTGCGCATTGTTTTCGGTATCAGGAGGTGCTCGCGGCGGTCCCTGACACTGATGCATGTGTGTGCACTACTTTTTGACCTCGCACCATGGTGGGCCCAGCCGTAAAGTGACTCTTGCTCGAAGTGTGATGGTGCTCTTATTGTAGGACGTCGCACGCGCAGTAATAGTAATATCAATGATATATATGACAGTTGTTCACCATATAGTATAAAGATTCGTCAGAGTGACTTACATGTTAAATCAGTGAGTTTCACGCTCCGTGTTTTGTCAATCGTGAGAAAATTGTCCACTTCAATAAGGCGTCTGTCTATTAATATTGTGGACATGTCGTTCTGAGTTACGTACATTTTCAGTTATTTGAAAAACACAACTTTTCGTTGGTTTCCTGGATTTGTTCTTGTCTTTGTTGCTTATTGTCATCGCCATTGTAGTTGTTTAAAATTTCCTTTTTTTCTTTCAAGTTAAAATGTTTTAAACAAAAGATGATAAAATTGGCCATTACGACGAGTAAGAATTCAATGCAATTTCTTAACTTCACTCTCGTCTGGTTTTCCATCAAGGATCTGCATTCATTCATACCGGAGCAAAACGATCTTCCTTTATAAGCACTAATTTATAAGCCTATCCCCGATGGCCAATAACAACACTACCAACTATTATCGACAGCGACCTATAAAGACTAAAACCACCACAAGCTAACGTCCGCAAATGACATGAATGGACCTAGAAGTATTATAAACAACATTTCCCAATAACAGCACTGGGGCGGAAATTTAGAGAAAGCCAAAACAGTAACTACAACAACAACAACAACAACTGTAAAAAAGACAAGGAAATGTGAGCCCTAATTGTGTCCATTGTAGCAAAGCTTCTTCATTAATAGCATCCTTTTTTTTTCTTTTTTTTTTTTTTAGTACGCAAGCAATAGCTGGAATCTCAATAAAAAAAAAACTCAAAACATTAATTTGTATTCATTATATGTTTAACAATAGCAGATAATCATGACGTTGGCGTTATTTTATTTGTCTTAACAGTTCATTGTTTTCGAATTCGAAATTACGTCAATTGAAGTTTCAATGGGATTTCACAATATTGAACATACTATATGAATTTTTGTTCCAATAATGAACATAACGAAAAACTTCTTCTGGGGTCTCATCTAATCCCCAAACCAATATGAGCGGCCACCCACGGGTCATTGGCAATTAATTAATTTTTCAAAAGAACCCTGCGCCAGCGAGATAAAAAACCGAGGATGAAACCTTCGATAATAATAATAACAATGACATTTTTAATGATGATGTTAAAACTGGCTGAGCGAAAGGGTAAGTCATGTGACGCTGTCAAGGCCAAAACAAGTACAAGGCAAAGGTCCCCATTATGCATGCAGGAAGCACACGCCGCCATTTTGTTTTTGCCTGCCGTTTAGCGTACTGGCAAATGCATGGCGTGTAATTGAGACATCGGGACTTGAGAAGCCTGCACTCCTCTATCAAGAGTCTATCTTGTGAACTTGTCGTGGGACGGGATAATAATCATCTCACTTCGGTAACGCCCTCGATAATTATTCCCCCACCCCCTTTTCCAAGATGGATCGAGTCTTGCTCTAGGTGGATTTATTTCTATCCTTTTCTTTTCTTTTGTTTCTGTATTTAATCTTGTGTTTTATTTGTGGTTTTGGGGTATGGGTGGTTGGTTGTTTTAATGCTTTTATTTGGATTGGAGTAATGTGGAGTTTTTATATATTTTTAAACCGCTTCAGGTACCAACAATGCCTATTCACCTCTTGGTATTCTGGTAAAGACTTAAACTTGCTCCGTTAGACTAAAACTCTACCAAGCAACGGCTCTTTGCATGTCTAAACGCAAGGAGATTTACGTTTTGAATCTTTCACTGACTTCATTCAGTCTGTGTCTTTTTTTTTTTTTTTGTCGAATAAATCGATAGACAAAATTTTAATTGCACCGTAGCGGATGATTAGTAACGTCTTTGTTCCAAAATATGACGAACATCATTACCAAATATTATTATATTAATTTCTACCGACAACGGAGACTGCGATTTTACTTGCTTGCGGCTCATTGGTCAATGCGGGCACTACTTTTTATTCCTCTTTTTCTGTTTTATTCCTTTCGTTATTGTTTCTATTTAAACGCACTAAGAGTTGATGAAACGAAGAAAGAGATGAAGAAGATGTCTGTAGTCTATAGATGTAGTTTACTAAGACCTCATGTAAGAGTAAGCCCATATGAAAGGACCTTCGGCCAGAAAAAAGGCATTCTGATTCAACTTTTATCAATATAGTAATACATTGCAATGGTATTATTATTCAGTATTTTATAGAAAGCGTTAAAATAGCTCTTATTTTTTACCATGAAGATGCAAAATGTCTATCTACTTTTTCCAATAGAGATGCTCGACTCGTTCTTTCCTGTTGAGCGCCTTTCCGTGGTTTCTTTCGCCGGTGTCTGTCCTGTCGCTGTGTTTGCCTGCCCTGCCCGTTTATTTCTATCCATTGTGGGCAGGAATATTGGGTTTCAGTGGGGGCCACGTGGAGCATGGCGTCATTTCTTCCCTCATAGCTGGTTGCCTATACTAAATCAAGGTGTAAGTCCACCCCTTTGGATCTGAAAGGGATTCCAGGTACGGGGGTTTACCCACTTTGATCTTAAATCTTGAATTCACCCTACTTTGTGTTGTTTTCTTCGTTTGTTTGCTTTTTCGTTTGTTTGTTGTTGTTTTGTTTTGTTTGTTTTTTTTTGGTGGGGAGTTAAGATTGGTTTGTGGTTGCTCTCATTTTTGCTTTTTGCCTTTTTGTTTTGTTTTTGTATTTATCTGTCTCCAGCTAGTCGGCGGTTTTGATCTATGCAAAAAGAGTCCATAGATATAATATTTAATAGTGACTGACGCAATGAGTGCTCACGCTATTTCCACTGGTCGTTTAGGATTTAATAATATGGTTCATTGTTAATATGGTGCAGGTACTCTTTGATTTAAGCCTAAAAAACGACTTATTGCGTCCTGACATTTCACAAACTCATAGAAATTATTTCACATGGTTTCTCAAGCATCACAAGTGAAAGAAAAACAATTTTGTTAGAGTTATTAAGGACGCTTTTAAGAATATTATCATCATGCTGTAGAAAACAGCCACAACATTGTTGTATATATTATGCATAGGACAAACAGACTGTTATCCTTTTTGAACATAGATAATTGATACTATCTTCAAACTGTGTTATTACATGAATAGTGTATTTTACGAGGCGTCGCCTGTACTTTCAGTAGCAAGGAGTTACATCAAATCCTCACATGGATTGTGACGGAAGGAGCATAAGAGGTAGCGACAAAAGAAATGCCTTGTAAATACTGCCGTGTCTCCTTAGCGGGAATTGTCAAGATATCCGTTAACAAACCGCTGTGGGTGTAACTTGGACAAACATTATGACAAGCCTTCCTAGCAAGTGTTACTGCCAGCCACCAAGGGGGCAGACGTTTATTCAACTTTCGGGGGCGATTAAACAGCAATCCATTTTCCGTGCTAAATCGTCCCTTTTCGTGAACAGGAAAAGGATTGACTTCCGCTCTCAATAAACTTGCTGGAGCTTCCATCGTCATGGAGCCCCGTGCTTGGCACGCGCCTCTCGGCTTTGGTTTGCGACACGACATTGCAATCCAAGCTGTGAACAATCGGCATGCAAGGCAAGATAAACGAATTGTGTCCCTTTGATCAGCGAATTGCCATGCCAGTGAAGAAGAACTTTGAGCTTGAGGTCAGATTATCTGTGTCTAAAATCAAAGGGCTTGTCATGGTAGAATGAATTGGTCAGTGGGCAGAATGGTAGAATAATACTTTTCTGAAGGAAATGTAGGGGTGGATGGAGCGGGGAGGGGGGGGAGTAAAACCTTAAAACACACAGATACACACACACACACACAGAAAAAACAACAACAAACAAACCAAAACTAGAAGAAAATCAGAAAAAGAATCGAAAAAACCCCAACAAAAATACCCCCC
>JBCJKF010106916.1:0-10337 GCA_039654545.1 Plocamopherus ceylonicus
GAAGAGGATGATATTCAAAAAACAAATAAAATATTAATAAAATATTAATAAAATATTAATAAAATACATTTATAAGATTTCAACATTTAGCGTGGGATTTATTCTTCGTCCAATAAGAGCTAATTAATTTTCGTTCATTAAATATAAATGCGAATATTTTTTGGTACATTAAATTACGTTATTTTAATAATCGTCGTTATTCGGGAAACTGTTCTGCCTTCCCGCGCACATAAATGTGTTTATTTATCAACACGCAACTTGTTGCGCCAGCGTATTTAAAATAATTCTACTAATTTATCTAGGACATCGCGAATGAGACCTTCGTCGTAAAACAATTAAACACTTAAAAAGAGTCAAAAGCTATATATTTAATACTGACTTTTAGATGCGAAATACAGATTTATGAATCGTTCGCAGTCAAGGGGTATAATATTACCGTGATAAAAATCGTGTGAGGGCCCAGACACGCGTTAGATAGATAAGGATCCCCGTGAAGCAGCCGTGAACTTTGCACCGTGAGAGGAGTTCGCTTTGCTTAACGAGCCGCGCCGAAGATTCCCGCGCTTCGAGACAATGAAGTACGTTGCGTGCATATTCACTTCCCCTCCCTCCTCCCCCTTCTTGCCACCCGTGCCCCTCGCTTGGTATGTATTCATAATACAGTGAGAAGGGAAGTCACGTGTTATCGTGATTTATTATTGCACGGCCGCGCTTAATCCGGCCCTCAAAGTCTAAGATTAACTTCTTTTTTTTATTAGCTTGCTATACATTAATTAATAGTTATTCCATAGCATTCGTTATTCTTTTATATGTGAAAGTTTTTATATATTTACAGACGTTTCCTCATTCAGTATTTTCAATGTTTTATTGTCATATTAAAAATATTTTATTATATATAAAATTATTTTATTTTCTGTCTCTATTGTATTTATATGCACAAACTATGTTGTACGATTTTCTGTGTTTTTCAATATCAATATAAAAATAATAATGATAAAGTAATAATAAAGTTTCTTTAATGGATAATATTTTTAGTAGACAGCAAAATCTTTAGTTCATAGCGATAAATATATAAGAAATTATAATATTAAATAAAATATATTAAAAATTTGTAGTGTTTTCGCATTCAACTGTCAAACTTTTGCTTTGTATCTAAAGTATGTGCATGAGAGAGATAATAATACATGTAAAAATCATTGAAAAATCGTCAGAGTCAGCAGAGTATATTTCGACAAAAGACTAAAGTAAATTGTGAAATCAAAAGTCAATTTCTCGATATTAATTGAATATGATTTGAAACGAGCAACACAAACTCAAGTTGGTGCAAATTTTAAGATATAACTTTTTTGTATATTTATATAATAATTCCTAATAAAACAATCAATTAATGAATTTATGTAATGAACTGGAAATAATATAAAGAAGCTAATAAAAAATCATTCTTAAAAATATATAATCAATATAAAGTGTTTACGTAATTAACATACATAATTTAATAAGTTGGTTAAAATAAATTTTGAAATACATTTGTTATATATACCTGTTTTATCCTGATTTTCCAAAAATAGATGTGTAATAGAAAATCGAATAGCAACTACAGCGTTATTTCTTCTTGTTTAAAACACAAAAATACAAGGAAGCGCGCGTTGTCGATAGGCCAATGGATTATTTTTCCAAATCTTTAAAGATGAAGCTGTAAAAGGGAGATTCCAATGTAAACTCTGTAAAAATCTTTAGTAAATACGATAATGTGTTCTGTTGGCCAGCCACGATGAAATACAAACTCTTCCTTTTCCCTAACATTTATTATTTTTATTATTTTTATTTTTTTGATCACATGTTCGTTGTTACATATATAACCTATACACAATTATTCAATAACGTTTATATTAATACGTTTCTATTAAATATTTAAATTAAATTATGAATTTATATTAATTATTATGATTATGTTTGGCAAATAACAAAAAAATACCTTTTTACAACCCTCTTTTTCTTTTTTTTCTTCTTTCATTAGAGAATATCAATCCATCTTAAAGAAGTTGTACGTTGTACGCAGTTGTATGTCGTAAGAAGTAAGAGGGCGCTTTTTCTAGCTAGTATAGTAGCGCCAACTGGATCCATTTTTAGAGTCGGCGAACTATATGGTCGAAATCATTTTTCGGTGTCATGCTAAAACAGTTGGTGCATGTCCGTGTGGTACTCAGTGGTGCTATATAACTTTCTCAAGTTGAATTGACGCTCTAATTAAAAAAAGAAAAAAAATGGGTCGTAAAAAGGTATCTTTTTGTTATTTGTCAAACTTTTAATCATAATTAATGTAAATTTATAATTTAGTTATGTTTACAATAAAAACGTGTTAATATAAACGTTATCGAACATTTGTATATAGGTTATATATCTAACAACAACCATGTGATTAGAAAAATAATTTGTTAATGTATTAAGAATAGTTTAAAATTTTTTTATTAAAACATGATTTTTGTATAGGGTCGATGCGTCAAGCGAAACAAGCAGATAAACTTAGGGGAAAAGGAAGAGTTAGTGCGAGCACCTCATTCCTTTGTATTTCATCGTGGCTTGCCAGGAGAACACATTGTGGAACTTACTAAAGATTTCCGCAGAATTATGGAACCTTTTACAGCTTCATCCTTAAAGATTCGGAAGAAAAACACTATTAAAGACTTTG
Source organism: Plocamopherus ceylonicus (assembly GCA_039654545.1). Lineage (NCBI taxonomy): Eukaryota > Metazoa > Mollusca > Gastropoda > Nudibranchia > Polyceridae > Plocamopherus > Plocamopherus ceylonicus. The sequence goes on from JBCJKF010106916.1 coordinate 2,690, forward strand.
TCTCTGTTGCAGGCATTTTTCATATTAGTCACATATGTATATTTACAAAAACAGAGTTAGGAATGTATCTTAAGCTTTGCAGGTATTGTATTTCGTTTTTATAAATTTTATCAATAATACTCTAGAGTTACGATTATTTGAAATAATAAAATTATTAATTATTGTTAGAGTGCCTAGAGGGCCCACCCTTACTTTTAAAATACACAGTTTTTCCCTGGCACGAGATGTAATATCTATGTTGAAGAAACAAATGGTATATGAGGAAGCTTATAAAAATTCTCCGTTGGTGATTTTAAATAATTTTAGTGGGGAAGGCATGCAATTAAAACTTATAGCCTCTACATTCCAAAACATGTTTCCAACGATAAACTTAACAACTGTAAGTATTGTAATTAAATATAATTAAAATCAAGAAAATACTTAATTTGTTAAAAATGACAAATATTTTTACAGATTAATTTGAGTACTATTCGTCGTTGTATATGTTTAAATTACAATACAACATCGAAAACGATCGATTTTAGACATTATGCGATCAAGGTTGTACCTACAGGTTTATCAAGAGGTGTTAAGAAATTAGTTCAAGCCAAAGTACCGAATTTATCTAAATGTCAAGACATCTCGGACTTTTTAACAAAACCGACCATGTCTGAAAGTGAAGCAGAAGATGACGAAACTAGTCATGTTACATTATCACAAAAATTATCTTCAAGAGGGAATCATGCTAATTCTAAGAGTGCGATTAGATTATATGAATTAGGACCAAGAATAACTCTACAGGTTAAAAAATTAATCAAAGCTAATATTACAATAAATTTGTATAGATATTTATCCCATATTTTTGAATACACATACATTAATCCTTTTGCTAAATATATTTTAGTTAATCAAAGTAGAAAATGGACTTCTCGATGGTGAAATACTTTTCCATGAGTTTATACATAAAACAGAAGAAGAGAAACTTGCAATAAAGAAAAAGAGAGAAAAGAAGCAGAAGTTGAAGGAAAAAAGAAAGAGAATACAAGAGGAGAATAAAAGGAAAAAGGAAATACAAAAGGAAGAACATAAAGAAAAATCGCTCAAGGGAATTCAGAAAAAAAGGGAAAGTGACATGCTATTACAAAAAATTGCAAAGGAATCTACCGAAGTGAGTAAATTGGAGGAAGATGATGATGCGCAATATTATCGTGAAGAAGTAGGAGAAGAACCTGATAAAGGTAAATATATATTCAATGCTAATATTTTATAAATATGTTAAAATTAAATATGTTAAATATTTAATTCAATTGTGATGTAATAACATTTAATTTTTTTACTTCAGATCTGTTTCAAACAAAAATTGGTACAAAGAGACCACATAAGCATATAATAAAATACAAATCAAAGAGAGCTAAACTTGACAAATCGTAATATAAAATTAAATATTTGTGAACTGTAATAATTGACAATATATTACTATTACTTTCTAAATTGTGTACAGTAACAGATGGTTATGATTTTTGTACATCCTTTCATATATCCCATATCTTAATCAAATTAAATTTAATTATTTTATATCACAGATATTATACTATCTTCAAAAATAGTTAGTAAAAAAATGTTATTTTATATAAAATCGAAGTGTTATATTGTCTTATAAAGTATAAAATGTAATTAATCAATTTCATATATTTATTACAAAAATATATCATTATTACCCTATTATTAGATATAATATTTACATTTACACATTATATATACTTTTATAAACTCTATCTTACAGTACAAACTTTAAGTTCCAATTATTGTTTTACTAAAACAATATAAATAAACTAAAAAATATTTCAAAAAAGAAATTTTGTCAAATATATATGATGATACAAGTTCTCATAATCATGAATTTTTTGATTGCAACAATTTTTCATACTCTGTTATTTGTTTTTCAAGTTCCTTTATGGTTTTCGATCGAGAACGGCAGACATCCTTCATAAATTGTTTTTCCTTTTCTAATTTTGTTATTCTTATTTCATCCTGCATAAAAAATCATTATTATATAAAACAATATAAAAATTACGATTATAATATAATCAATAGAATTTCACAATAGAACAAAATAAAATCAAAAACATTCTACAGTTATGTATATATTTTTTATGTTTATTTTTTAGTATGTCTATGCTATTGACTTTTTTAGTTCTCTAAGATACTGACATATACTTACTTCAATTATACCACTGCTTGTACCGCAAAATCGCAATGTATTTGGCATTGTTTGACATATCTGATCTCTTTTATTCAGAAGTCTCTGTTTGCATACCTCGCATTCTTTTGCGCTTGTACGCAACATGGCAATTTGAAGTCGTTTGATTTCTGCTTTAAGTTCGCTATTCTGTGCAAAAAAAAAAAAAAAAAAAAAATAATACAATTTGTAAAACAAATCACGATCGAATTTATATAGTTTATAATATAATTAAAATAATAGTTATATAATTGAAATACAGTTAAGTACCTTATTTTTATGTGCCGATAGATGCTCCTGCAATTCTTTACACTTGGCCTGATAAGGGAAACTTCCGCTCCGTATTTGCAGCTCCAATGTCGCGATCTTTCCGTTCTTTGATACAACTTCCATTTGTAGTTCACGTATCTTATTTTTCAACGCCGTGCAACTACAATCATCATAGTGAGATTTGACTCCCTCGGAGGATACATTTGTTCTCAGATTCATGGATTGCGGTTGAAGATCTTGAATTTTATTCTCGAGAGCTTTAATCTTGTCTCGTAACTCGTCACCTTCGATGCGACATGACCAAAGCTGGTCTTCAAGTTTCGCATTTTCAGTATCGTGCTGACCAATAACTCGAGCCAATTCGTCTGATTCTTGATCAAGTTCCTTATTCTTTTCAGTCAATTCCTTCATCTTGCTAATATAATCCTTGATTTCTCCGTTCTTTTGATCCAATTCAACTTTTATCGCTTCTAATTCTAAAGCTACTTTGTTTTTCTCCTGTAGTAAAGCGTCGTATTTTTCGCAAGTTGCATATGTATCGTTATATTTGGATCTATAGGATGACAACATCTCTTTTAATTCTTGATTATCTTTACACGCAGCATCATATTGACTGTTTAGGATAACTAATTGCTTCATCAATTCAGCTTTAGCATCTTGTAACTCTGCTATCCGATTACTAGCACCATCCAAATTATTTCGCAAAGATCTATTCAAATCCTTTAATTCTTCCATTTGTTCCTCCGCTTGAATCTTACTCGTACTATTTCTGATTCTTTTCTCTAATGTAATGCACTTATGTTGTACTGTCGTATAATCGTCTCTCAAGATATTTATTTCTTCCGTTAAAACAGCGTTCTTTTTATTTAATTCGGTTATTTGTTTGTTCAATTCAATACTTTTTAATTCTTCGAAATTTAATTTATCTTTAATCGCATCTATCTCTTTCTTGTTTTGCATCTTCAGTGTCTCAATTTCCATTTTATATTGCTCTATATTGATTTTTCGTTCGCCGATTTGTTGTTTCAGAAACGTATTCTCTGACACAATCTCATCCAACTTAGCTTTATATTCTGTAAGATCGTCGCATTTAGTTTTTAAAAGCTCCGTAATTTCCGTGATATGCAAATTTTTCTTTTCCAATTCACAATTCAATTCATTGTAAATTTCTGTGAATTGTACGGATTCTATCTCCATTTTATGTATAATTTGATTATTTTTCATTAATTCGTTGTTTTTCAGATCGATAATATTCTTTAATTGCTCTTGATTAGCTTCGAGACCTTCGATATTGTTTATCAATTCCATATTTTTCGTTTTTAATGATTCTATTGTACATGCGAGATCTTCTATTCGTTTAGTATATATTTCTTTTTCCGATCTTAACTTTATCTGAAACTCGGCTTCTTTATTCCTGATCGTTTCTTGCGCTTGTTTCTCTCGTTTTTGAGCAATATTAATAGCTTCTTCATTCACCGTGTCCATCTTACAATACTTATTAAATTCAATTTGTAAATTATTGAGATCCATCTCGAGCAGATTAATCTTTTCTTTTAACGTATTTCGGTCGCTATTATTGTCTTCTAAAAGCTGCTCCAAACGCGCAACTTCCTTTTGCAATCCATCAGACATAGCCTCTCGTTGAGTCAAATCTCCTTGAAGTTTTTCTATCTCACTTTCCAATTCTTTCGCCCACAATGTCGTACGTTTCTCTGCGTCCACGCTCTGACGTTTATCATCTTCAAGTTTTTGTTTCTCTTTATTAAAGTTATCTCGCATAGTCTTTACTATCTCTTCCTCTTTCATTAAGATTGTTTGTAAAAATATCTGAAACAACTCCTCCTCTGATTTATCCAGAAATTCTTCAGCACCAAGTTTTGGTTTGAGAGATTTAATCTCTTTAATAATATTTTTAGAAATATTATTTAATACATTCTTAAGCTTTTTGTTATCCTCTGCTAATGTTTTATCCTGCTGAGATTTGGATTGATACTCGTTTCTCATCGTCTCGAATTTATTTTCTATGTCGCGCAACTTAATCAACTCCTGTTTTAAATAATCGTTTTCAGAAGAGTACTTGTTTATTTTTTCGTTTAATTCTGTAAATCTATTTTCCGATTTTTTACAATAATTAGCAAATTCTTGTGAAATAGTTTCTTTAGAATTAGTTAATTCTGCATTCATTGATCTTAGCGATACCAATTTTTTCTCATACTCTTGTTCCAAAAGATTGTTGCTGTTAAGTTTTTCTTTCTCTCTTTTTGTTAAATCTAACTCTTGCTCTAAATAGGAAAGACTTTGACGTAATTCGTTTATTGTTTGTTCTTTCTCCGTTTTATCTACTTTCAGGAATTCCACATCGGTTTCAACAACGAGTTTTGCATCTTCTACTTCTTTACATTTCACAGAAAGCTCCTGGAACTTTTTGGTCAAATCTCTTACCTCATTTTCAAGGATGTCGGTTTTTTCTAAATACAACAGTTCATTTTCTGACATCGTTTGCAGTAAGTGTTCATTAGCAATTTTCAACGATTTAATTTCATCCAGTAGAGAGTCTTTTTCATTAATAAATTTGCTAAGACCTTTTTTTAACCTTGCTGTTTCTTCCTTTATTTTTTCAAAGTCATTTTGTAAATAGCTTATATCTTTTGCCATATTTTCTAGTCTCGATGAAGATTTGCTTGGAGATTTCTTAACACTAGTATTTATATTATGAATTTTATTCGGCGAAAAATCCGTAACATTGCTATTTTGTAATTCTTCGATTTCATTACATTTTTCTTTATATAAATCTGATAATTTATTATGATCCTCTTCCAAAATTTGTAATTTGTTATTTAGAGATTGAAGTTTTTCTTCAACATAACTAACGTTCATATTTTCCAGAAAACTAGCATTAAGAGATGAATTACATATACTTATATTTATGTCCTCCTTAGCTTTTAAAATAAGTGAATCACTCTTTGCAGCCTCACGTTTAAACTTTCTTTGTGAATCTTCTAGTCTGTGAGTGAGAGCCTTCACTTCGAGTTTCAGCATTCTTTGATTTTCAGTCATTTCCTGCAGATGGGCACACTGAGTACAAGCACCTAATTTTAAATCGCTAAGCTTTCTATTCAAAAGTTTAAGACGATTAACTTCCTCTTGCAAATGTGAGATTTTTGCTTCGACATTGTCATCTTTTATAGATATGTCCATTGTATCGTTCATTGTTAAAGAGTTATTAAACAATGTCGATAATTGCAAAGTATTATTGCAAGAATTCATTTTTCGCTCATTATCTAAATCTTCCATAGTCTCCACTAATTGATTAGATATTTTTGATTTTTCTTTGGTTAACATTTTTATATTAGCTTTTAACTCCACTTGTTCGGTTTTTAACAAAGTATTTTCCACTTTCAATTGTTCTTCGTTATCTTTTTCATGTTGTTTCAATAGTAATAATTCTAATTTACTTTTTAAAATATCACATTCTTCTTTTAATCCATCATTCTCTTCGATTTTATCCATTAGATCAGTTGAAAGTTCATTGTTCTCAGTTGTCAAATATTTATGTTTTGCCATAAGATCAGTTAATTCATCCTTGTATATACAATCATGTTCGTACAAAAGTGATTTACTCTCTTTTAATATTTCAAGCTCTTTCATTGTATTTGTAACAACAGATAACAATTCTGCATTTTTCGCTGTAAGTGCGCTGATCTGTTCTTCGTATCTAAGCATAATCTGCTCTTCATTTGAATTCACTTCAGGCATCCTCGAGCGTAAAGTTTCCATTTGTTCATTGAGAATTACTAAATTATTCTGTAACTCGAGCTTCTCATCCATCATTTTTGAGTTTCGTGCATAAAGTTCATCAATCGTTTGTTGAAAATGAGTAGTCGATTTTTCGGCACATTCTTTTTCCGTTGACAATTTATTCGCTAAATCGCTATTCTCTGTAGTTAATAGATAAATAGTTTCGTGTAAGTTTTCTATATCTGCCTTCAAACTTTGCACATCGTGTTTTATTTCTAATTCTCGAGTTTTTAAAACGAGATCTGAAGATAATTTAGCACTGTCATCTAAGGATGTCCTCGTAGTGGACAAATTCTCCAAATCTTTCAAAAAATCATCACCGTTGCTTAAATCACCATTGCTTATGTCGTGATCCAATGCTAATCTTGTTAATGCTTGTTCTTTCAAGCATGCATTCTCTTTCTGTATATCTTGAATGGTATTTTGTAAATCATTTATGCAACTTTTTAAATGATTAATTTCATTATCGTTTTTTTTCAAGTCCTCGATACATTTCTTCGGCTCGTCAATAATTTTCTGTGCTTTCATCTGTTGCACATCTAATTCCACCTTTGAGTTATAATATGACTCTGCTTCTTTCAATTTTTCTTGCAATTCAGAAGTAATATATTCTTTATCTAGACTATCAGGCTCGCATATGTTTATTTCATATTCATTCAATTTATTTTTCAGTGAACTGTTCATTAATTCTGCTTCTTTCAATTCAGCAACTATTCCTTCAATTTTAGTTTTCTCAATTGCAAAATCTTCAACCTGTTTCTCTAAATCACTTATCTTTTGTACATGCAATTCTTGTTGAATTTTCATTGAATTATTCATTAGTTCCATTTCCTTCAATTTATCTCTCAATTCATCATTGATTTGTTCAGATTCCATTTTTTCCTTTACAACATCCTGAATCTGTTTTTCTAAGTGTGATTTGTGTGCATCTCGTTCATGTTCATTATTCTTATCTTCCATTGTATTATTTCTTATTTTTGCGTCTGTTAATTGCTCTTGCAGTTTATCAATGGTAAGTTTAAATTCATTGTTCTCTGAAACAAGTTGTTCAATCTGCTTTTCTTGATTTTGAAATTTCTGAATTTCCTTTTGTCGTTCATTTAATTTATCCTGCATGGATAAATTAATTTCTTCTGCTTCCTTCAATTTATTTTTCATTTCAAAAATGGTGTATTCAAATACATTTTTTTCAGACAAAAGATCGTTGATGCGTTCTTCCAGAGTTTGAAAATGTTGTTGTTGCTCATCTAATTTATCTTTCATTAAGTTCTTGCACAACTCTGTTTCTGTTAACTTATTTTGAAGATCTGTTATTTTATGTTGCAATTCATTATTTTTAAGTGCCATAGTGGTAATTTGATT
>JBCJKF010107027.1:0-10334 GCA_039654545.1 Plocamopherus ceylonicus
TTATATCATCATTACTATTATATCAATTATATTAATAATAATTAGAATAATAGATTCTAATAAATAAACAAAGAAATAATATTACTATAAAGTGTCCTAATTTACATTACAGAAACTATGTGCACCTGAACAATTTAAAGCTATTATGTGCACATATATGTTTATTCACGCTCTACACTCTACTCACTTTCAAAAGGATACCCTAACAGACTTTTTTTTACCCAGAAACCATCTCAAGTGCCAAGGTACAAACAGAACAGCAACCATTTTACAAGCACATCAGACTGGCATGCGGACAAGATTTTTGTATCAATGTTTTTTCTCGTTAAACTTAACTTGTTTTCTTATGTATAGGTGTGGGTGGATGCTGGAACCCAGATTTTCTTTTCTTCCTCCATTGCTCTTGGAACACTCACGGCTTTGGGCAGCTACAACAAATTCAAACACAACTCCTACAGGTATGTGAATCTAAAAATGCATTTCCCAAGGTTAGGCTGTATTATGTAGTAACCTCCTCTTGAATCCTGCCCAAGGCATTATCATAGCATTTCTTTCAAATGCTTATGACACAAAGGGGCTATGGAAATTCTAAATTTACAGCGTTGATTGTTTCTTGCCTATTTTTTTCGTCTTACAGAGACTCTATCATTTTTGCTCTGGTGAATTCTGGCACATCATTCTTTGCTGGTTTCATTGTTTTCACCATCTTAGGCTTCATGGCAAAACAACAAAACAGGAAAATAGAAGATGTAGCTGCTTCAGGTGATCATTTTAATATAAAGTAAAATGAGGTATTAATGCTCTCTTGGGCAAATTGTTTTAGTTATTGATTAATATGATAAGCAATGATACTATATATAACATGTCCAGCACAATCCAACAATTTTACATCTACTTTTCAGTTTCACACATTAACTGATATATTTAATTATTTATTCCTTATTTTTAATTTACATGGCTCCTTCAATATTTCATGAACTGATTAATTAGTTGTTTGTTAACAAAAGTAATAAATTTGTAGGCTAAATAAAGATAATAATGCAGAAAAGCTTATGATAAATGCTTATCAATGATACTTCTTATACGTACATTAATTATTTGAAAAAAACAACAACAGGTTTTTGAATATTAAAACCCCCCAGCCCTATTGCGAATAAAAGAATGTTTGGGAATATTGTCCTTATCAACCCTTTTTCTTGTCTAGGTTTTTTTTCTTGTCTTCTTTCAACTTTGTCTCCAGAGCTTGAGTTACAGAGCAAACCATGACTGGTATATATATTTAGCATCATGATTTTTAATTATTTGTATGTCTCAATTTATGGCGTGTTCAAAAAACAAAACAAAAAAAAAAAAAAAAAAACAAAACACAGTACCTTTTCTAAATAGCAATAATGAATGTAAACAAAGAGGACGAATAAAAAAGGGCAACATTGTTCTGCTGTCACAATAATTTTGAGATTATGATATATCAAGATTTTTTTTCTTAAGGTTTGAGTTTTGCATTGAAATAAATAATACAAAAAAGAAAAAAAAGAAATTGAACTGGGGGCAAAAGTAAGTTAAATCAATAAAAAAAAAATGTATTCTGATGACAGGGACCCAAAACATAAAAACAAAGCAATTAATTACCATAAAAAAAAACAATTTTCATGAAAAATCGGCACAACAGGGACGCAAATCAGGGCCGTCTGCTTTGTAGACATTCGTACTTGCGCTTAAAACACTGAGCCAAGGAAATCACTGAAAGGCTGAGCAGATTGAATGATGTAATATACATGTATATGTATATTGTTAGTTTATTACATTAGGTAGATCTCTTAATATAGCAATTCTTTTACGATTTTAGTTCTAGTTTTCAGATCTTTTAAGAAACATTCACATTTTTGAATAAGTTACAACAACATGTCGGATAACGGCCGTTTTAATGACTGGCCTGCATATGAAACTAAATAACAATTATGTGAAATTCTGCAGCCCTTGGTGCAGTACTAAAAAAGGCCTTTTGGTCTCAAAACCAGGTATTTCCAATTATATATTGTATTATGTATGTATATAGGCTATATCAGCCCTGGTAACATGTTGCACATTATATTGAAGAGACTCTCTTATGTTTTCCACATAAGGAACACTGAATGGTGTGAGAATAACATAATTATATATTTTTGATTGTTTTCTAGAAAAAGGGAGAACATAGGCTTCGTCCCCATTATAGTCTATATCTTGAACAAATTCTGCTTCAGTTATTGAAAGTGTTATCCAAATGGTTGTGTGTAGCATTTGTCATGACAACTTGATCCCAACAGATATCATGTCATTAGACACAGCATTCCTCTGTGTTGATAAAATGTTAATCCTAATCCTATACATGATAGAGGTCTTTCTATAATTCCATATTTATAATTGTGCTGCATGATTTATTTTCATGAGCAGGTAACACATTAAAGTTATTCTTCTACAACTGTTTTGGTCTTTAAACTGATAACAGCTTTTTTATCTACTCTGTTGTGCTCCAGGTCCAGGGTTGGCTTTCATCGCCTATCCAAAAGCCGTGGCTCAGCTGCCATTGTCCCCGCTATGGTCCATCTTATTCTTCTTCATGGTTATACTTTTGGGATTGGATAGTCAGGTAATGGCTCATGCCAGCTGCAATCTTATCTTGTATTCCATTTCCCCACTCATCACTTGACCCTTTGCCGCTTCATGAGTTGTTGTTTGTTTTGTTTTTTTTTTGTCTTGTTTTTTTTTTTTTCTAGTAGAGATGTCATTATTATATTATGGTCTATGTCTATAGTGTACATCCTAAACTTACGAACAGTGATATGCCCTTTAAGCCAGAATAAACTTGCAACAAATCATCCTTACCTTGTCAAACGTTTCCCTCCTGCCAGGACTTGGCAATCATGACATTGTACAAATTGACAACAGAATGAAACCAAAAAGAAAAAGACTAGTTAAGTGAAAGATACATGTATGGAAGCAAGCCAATATTGAAACCTAAAACAAGATACATTGTACCATACGATTTACACCAGTCTTTTTATAGTTCCAATCAGTTGATATAGGCATAATTAAGCATTGGAACTGTTTTGGAACAAAAATGGAAAAGATAATGAATGATAATATACTGCAAAAATTTAATAAGAATACGAAGACCAAATGATTTGTCAGAGAAAAGAATAAATTATAACTGACAACATAAAGAAACCAGTCCAAACAACTCACCATTTTGAGTGTCAGTTTTATTCAATATATTTCAGAATTTCTGACGTTGAAACCTTTTGCAGAAGAAATTCCTTCAATTATGAATTCCTTAATATATTTCAATTTCTTGTCGCACTAAAATGCTTATTCTGTTTTAGAAATCATTTCATATTATTCTCTGCTCTTTTACATTGAATAAAAATGTCAAACACAGTCTTTTCCCAAGCATTCTGCACACAAACAAATGAATGGTCCGAGACTTTTCGAATTTGCTGCTAACCAAAATCTCACCATTGCTAATACTCTTTATGTACACAAAATGGAGAGGACAGATGCAAGAACACGAGTCAAATGGACTTCATTCTGACCCGGAATGTTTTAAGTGCATGTACATTAACAAAGCCTGAACAAGGACATAGTCAGGACTCAATGTAGGGAGCAATCATGATTTGGTTCTTCTCAAATTTATAATATGGCGATTTTGGCATTGCATTAAAAATAATATAAAAGTGCTATTCCAATTGTTCTAATTCTATTTGTAAGTACTTCAAGTGTTATTATATTTCCATCACTCCCATTACCATCCCAAGAAAATAAATAGTTTTCATCATACTTTTCAGTGGTAGAGCATAGGACCTTTGACCAATGGTTTGATTCCTGCCAACCTCTATTTGGGTGTTTTTTTTTCCCATAAGCAATAAAATTTACTCTAACTACTTCACTCTACCAGTTGTTAATTGGGAAACTGTCATTGGTTGGTATTGTTGCGTTAAATGGGCTGCACAGTTCTGCATGATCCCTGGTTAGGGGGTGGGGGTGGGGGGGGGGGGAGGGGTAGCGTGCTTGCTAGGGGAAAAATGTGCTGTAATAGACCTCTAGGCTATTCTCAACAGTTAAAAAAACATGATATAAATTCAAGCATTTATTTCTTTTAAACAACACTCTACCTGATGAAAGAGGGTGTATTCATCTTCTGTTTCAATTTTATTTTATTTTAGGCATTTGTAAGGACTTTGTTTTTTAAAAGGTTGTTGTAGTTCCTCCCTTGAAATGATAATTTGGATGCATTTGAAAGAAATCATCAAAAGTCGCTGAAATATCTTATGTAGTAAACTCGTTCTGCTTTTGGATTCACTGTAGGGTACATTTTTCCACCCAGTTCAGACAGAATGCTTTTCTTTTATTAATAACAATAACGATAATAATAATAATATAAAAAATGAATTAATAGTAATAAATATTAGTCACAATTAACCAACCTTTGCCTCTCTCCTGCACAAATCCTTTAAATCTTTTTCAAGGCTCTTATGTTTTAGAATTTCCTTTCCCATATGCATTTAAAAAGGATTATATTAATTTCTTATAAAATCATTTTTAGTCATCTTATATTTACATAAAACATACAAAATTGACATAAAACAAATGTCTTTATAATATGCATTTTACCACTTAGCAATAAATATCATTACGACCATGCCTTAGAGTATTTTAAACCTTCTCTAATTTTAACTCGCTATTTTCAAAATGTTTCTTGCTGATTCATTGTTCCTGAATATTCCTCCATGACTTTTGAATACACAAACAATTTCACATGTTGCCTCTCTGCTGCATCCATTCATAGATCATTTCCAGAACTGTTTCTTTCTTATTAATATTTTTCAAAATTGAAGCCAATTAATATGATTCATTGTTTAGGCCTGTATTTTGTTTAATTACCAATTTATTTCCTGTTTCATCGTTTCAGTTTGTTGGTGTAGAAGGCGTTGTCACAACAGTGGTTGACCAATATCCAAACCTTTTACGAAAAGGATACAGAAAAGAGATGTTTATAGGCGTCGTTTGCATCATTACATTTTTAATTGGACTTTCCATGGTATCAGAGGTAGGATTCCTCCCAGAATAATGTTGTGAGGAGCTGTGTCGTATTACTTTAATTGCGGCCGTCTCATGGAACATCTGAATTAAACAAGACCTCTTTATGTAGTATTCAGTACTTCTCTTGCTCAATGAATGGGAAATAATAAGAATATGGCAGCATGCGTCTTTTTTATTTCAGGTGTAATAAATCATTATGTGAATGTAATACATGTAATACATGTGCACTATACATGTGCACTGCAATATATCCTATATACTTCAGTCCTAATTTCCTCATGGAAAGCTATTCAAATCTTAGTAGATACTCAATGGAAATTGAAATTGAAATTTGGACATGCATGTAAATGGAAAATCAATGCTGTTTGCCATTTTATGAAGTTTCCTACATTTACAAAATCACCTTGCAGTTTTGTCTGCTTTTCATAGTGAATATGAAATGAGAAAGAGATGAAACACAACTTGAGATAAAGATAAAGGAGTAAAAGAGTAACAACATTTCTATGGATACCAAGTACGTCATACATTTACTTGAAAAGACAAAATTTTTGGTCCAAAAGATGTGAAATTTAAGCTATGAATGAAAATTGAGAGATAATCATTGTTATCATTAATCTTTGTATTCTTTCAGGGAGGCATGTATGTTTTCCAGCTGTTTGACTACTACTCTGGCAGCAGGATCATCTTATTAGTAGCATTCTTTGAGCTGATTGCGATATGTTATTTCTATGGTAAGGACTTCGCTGCATCATACATTTCTCAATACACTAAGTTACTTATCCCCGAGTCTAGATGACTGTTGGAGCATAAAGTATATTTAGACCCTACTTTTTTTCCATCCATCTCTATTTTCAACATATCAACGCTGAGAATTTCGAACTTTAATCTGTCCAATCTGTTATGCTGTATCCCATCTCTTTTTCTGTATGCACTTCTCTATTTTGTTATGTGCCCATTCCATAATATGAATAACAGTAGCAACTTTTTCAATCCAACCCGAAATTCAAAGTGTAGACAATGTAGTTTGCAGAGGTATTCCTGTTTACCGGGCATGTACAGTCACAATTCTTAAAGTCTTAGTCTTCAAAATAGCTGACTAAGTCAGATACCTGAGTTTTCTTGTAAATGTAAAAATGGTCTTAAAATTAAATGGTCTTGACTGTTATTGTTCCTTAGTATTTAACAAGATCTGCTCATGTGGGACGATAACTTGATTGAAAGGTCTAATAATTTCTTAATTTTTTAATCATTGCCTGAAATGGAACTCAAAAATTCCACCTAAAATAAAATGTTAGAGAAAGCTCCCTTTTGAAAGTTAGAGATAGATGCTTATTTATCTTCAACAGGAATTCGTCGTTTCTATGACAACATTCTCATGATGATTGGTCATTCCTGGATGAGGCATACACTTCCCTACATGATTGTGTGCTGGATGGTCTTGTCGCCCATCTTTTGCATGGTAAATATCCGATTTGATTGGATCCCATTCAATTTTCTGTCCAAGCGCGCACTATCAAAGTAAAGAACAAATACAGCACTGGAGACTTATTCATTCAGTAGAGTTATTGAAGAATTTTGTAAAGAGTATCAAGTTATACATGTATATTGTTTTAAGTGACTGTTTCAAAATTGAATGCTATTTGGTTTGAGTCATTTTACACAAAAGCCTTTTATTATGTAATTCTTTTATTCGAAATCTATAGTTAACTGCTAATCATATTATAATTTGCTAAACAATTAATTCATTCTTCAGCTCATTTCCACCACCAACCCTGACATAACAGTGGTTTTTCCTTAATCAATGCAATTTCTGTCTTCACCAACAGGCAGTGTTTATAATGAGTGCTATCGACTACTCTGAACTGACCTACGAGAGGCCTAATCGACCCGTGTATAACTACCCTGGATGGGGCATAGCAATTGGATGGTCAATGGCTGGCTTCTCCGCTTTATGGATTCCAGTTGTGGCCATCTACAGAGTTGTCAGGATCTACTGGGTGACTGGGGGACTCGCACGTGAGGTAAATTGAACATGGCTTTTTATATTTTTTGTCATGACATTGTACTAATCTTCCCTTGCATATTTTTTGGTTTGTTTCTTTTTTGTTTTTGTTTTTTGGTTATTACACTCATACAACTATGATCCCTTCTATGTATCAATTTTTTGTTTAAGAATGCAATGTGCATTGGTTGAAGAGCGTTTGTGAAAAGTGAACCTCTTGTACAGATATTTTTGGAGGGCCTGTACAGATGTGGACTTCTACTCATCCAAACTGTCACCATAAAAAGTAGCATTTCATAAGTAAAAAGAGAATGAATTGAGGTGATTTTATGTGACATTTATATGACATGTTCGTTTAAAAAAGCAAGTATCTTTGTAAGAGGATTATAAACCAGGTAAGAATGATTTTGAAAACACACACATCATCATGCAAGAAGTATTTTATTATAGTCAAAGATAATTGGGTTACAGTGACTTAAAATCGCTCCATGAAACTATTAGCATGTTTTGTGAAGATGAAATAGAATTGTTCAAATATTGTCAAAGTGCCCTTGCTAAAATATTTCAAAAACTTGTTACATGACACATTTCACTTTTCAGGATCTAAAACTCTTGCTCGTACCATATTCTCTGCATGACCACCAAAAGCGGCCTGAAGATCATAATGAGCGATGTCTTGCACTATTGGAAGAATCTAGAAATATGAACATCAACTCGACCTATTCAAACGAAACTGGAGCTGTCAATTTGGGCTTCTCGGAAGATCAAGCAAAAAATAAACATTAGATCATCAAGCATACGTTTCTTCCTATGCTATTGATTGATCTTGTATATTTCATATTGGGATTTGATAAATCTTTAGAAATGAAAAGTTGAAAAATCATTTTGTATTTTATTCTATTTAAGGCCTTCTGATTGCGGCAAAGCAACTTTGAGAAAATACTTGAATATTACGCTTAGTTTGTTAGTTATGATTGTTTTGTTGTTGTAGTTTTTTTTCACTTTAGATTTTCTTTTTACTGTACACCAAACCTTTGCACAGTAAAGATTACATAATAGTGTAGTAGAAATATTTGGCATTTGCTTTCCACTACAAACATGGCTCTTTTTCAATCATGTCTTTTTAAATGAACCATCCTCATGAAAAAGAAATATCCATGGACAAGTAACATCTAGATAATAATTATTATTAGTACTCTTATATAGCGTCCATCCATTTAATCTCATTTTACATATTATTTTTAAAGGATATGTCAGACAAAGAGACAACTCAAACACCTAAGAAATATTGAGTTCACTGTTGGAAATGTTAATTTCTCTTTTCAAATCTTCAGACACTGAACCAATTTTCCCACGTCTTATTACGACAAATAGACATTTCTTGTCTTTTTTTCTGTCTATTTTAATCATAAAAGTTCCTTATTTTTAAGATTCTCATAGCCATTACAAGATGACAGAATATTTATGAATAGGATAAGATATATACACACTTTACAGAGTCACAGAAAGTTTAATTGAATCGAAGGTCTGATGGAAGAAGGAAATTTATTATGTTACTCAATATTCATACATATCAAAATCATTCGTTCACCTCACTTGATTGTAAGACATATTGTTTAACTTTCATCTGTCATTCTGTGATTCAATGAGAATAAAATGTCCTGCTAATCTTTTTGTTGTGTCTTTGGTAATGAAAAGAAAAAAAAAAAAGATTCCTATGGTAGACACATAATATATAGTCAAAAAGTCAATAATGAGCATAAAGGAAAGGATTGGAAGTGAGGAAAATTTATTAAATTAATGTTTTTTTTTTCAATTTAGCATAAAATAATATATTATAACCAGAGAAAATGCTTTATGAAAAAAAGTAATGTTTTTAGAAATGCTCATATAAACTCTCTATACAATATATTGTAAAGTATACTCTTTCTGTAACCCCTTCCTCTCTCTCAGTGTCTTTCCCTATCTCTTTCTCTCCCCCCCCCCATCTCTCTCTCTCTTTCTCCTCTCTCTCTCCCCCCCTTTCTCTCTTTCTCCCCCCCCCTCTCTCTCTCTCTCTTTCTCCCTCTATCCCTCTCCCCTCCCTCCCTCACTCTCTCCCTATCTCCCCTTATTCATATCCCCTTATTCCTATCTCTCCACCCCACCCCACCCCTTAACCCCAAAGAAATGTTTTTAGTCTGAAAGGATGAAGATGGCCTTGTGATATATTCCATTTACTAGAAACACCTTTCGTTCATCCTCTTAGTGTGTGTCAGTGGGTGATTTTTTTGATTGACCTCATTGACTAAACATTCTTAACAACGTAGTGCCTAGTTGTGAATGCCTTTGGACTTCTTGATTTTTCCTATAATTATCGATTCTGTTGGCTATCACAATTCTGACCTTTAAAGTATACATTATTTTTTTATTTTATACATACTTTTATGATTTAGATCTGTCATTTATTTTGATAAAAGCAAAGAGTTTGCTGTAAGCATTTTATATCCATCTACAATCCTCAATAAACACATCTTTTTATAGAAAACTGACTTTCGAGTTCTTTTTTTGATTTTTCATAATATCATCATTAATTGTTGTTAGAATAACATTGTAATGTGCTCATTAGTATTTTATGTTTATATTGCACTCTTCCATTTGGATTAGAGGAGGAAATGTCGAGAAGGTCGTGTGAAACCATTTGATATAATCCGCCATTTAAATGTCCTTCTCAAACAACACCATCGTGACATTCAGATGCAACGTAACTGGATGAGGAACTTTCTTACCTTCAAAGATAATAACATGAATGTGGTGGTGGGAGGTGAACACTGTGGGCAAATAAAAGTAGAGTCTGGAGTTCTCCAGGGCACTTTACTAGATCCAATCATTTTCTGTTCTTTTCCCAGATTTTTGTGTGATTTTATTTAGCTTTGCTTCGTTAATTGAATTCTTCCTTCTACATGTACGAGCTATCATAGTGATGAACTAGATTATTCTTGAAGTCAACACAGAACTTGTCTTTAACCTCTTGATCCCTTTATTTTATACCATACTAAGGAACATCAACTTTAGCCCAAGCCTAAAAGTAAAAGCTACTGGTGAAGAAATAAACACTATCAAGTGCATGTATCCAGACGAGTAGATGACTGAGATTGAATTGATTTATTTTCTGAGCAAACCGTCCAGCTACCCGGATGTCAGGAAGTAGGAAATCGGATACAAGGACTTCGATGTTAAAAACAAAATGGTCACTGATAGAAGCAATAAGGTCTTC
>JBCJKF010107249.1:0-10333 GCA_039654545.1 Plocamopherus ceylonicus
GAGAGAGAGAGAGATAGAGATAGAGTGAGAGAGGGGGGGGGGAGGAGGGAGGGAAAGAGAGAGAGGGGGAGAGACTCCATGTATTCATGTCATAATTTCACTGAATTCACTGCCACATACATACGAGTTGATTATGCCACATCCCTACATATGACTTGACAATTTTCTTTCGGCTGTACCATTGTATATATAGGCCCATACACGAATGTGAATTGCTGGGACATTGCACTGTAATGTAACATTGGTCTTTCATGTATGTAATGCTTTGTGTTTTAGGGTCGTCTTGAAATCTGTAATTGAAAGGATGGTGCAGTCTGGACTCAGGAAAGAAATTAGTCTGTGATAGATTATCTTTGTTATGACTCTGTGCATGAAGAAACAGTGATAGAGGACTGTTTATGTAGTGATGAATGAAAGGAATTGTTTGCATGAAAAACAAATAGTGACTGAAATGAGTCGTATTTACACAAACTGCCTCTGTTTGAAGTGCTGCTCTGCGGCTAATTCTCGGTTTTCAGTCAAAAACCAAAAGAAAAATTTCCTTGCGGGATGAATTAATGGATATTTTTTTTTAAGCATGATAATGATATTGAAATAGGATAACTTTGAAATTAACTTTTCCTGACATTTTTCATGGAGACGAGAGTCCACTCTTCTACGTGGCATTTTCATTTCTTTATATCAAATAGGTTTATTGGTTAATGTTCACCAATGTAAATTAGAGGGGTTTCCAAGCACAGGAAAAGTTGTGTTCCATGGCAGTGTGTCAAGTAACGCAAGTCACTGCAAGAACCCAATCTGTCACCGGCATTTCAATTAGTGCTGTCAGGGAGCAGCTGACTCAAATTAACATGGTACTTGTTTGGATCACTGCTCTTGTGTTCACTCGCTCCTTGTTTTGATGCTTCTCTTTTATCTTTTAGTTTGATATACACATGTATATATATATTTGTTCCTTAGATGATGTACAATGCCTTGACAATTTTCTTCCCACCGCTGCTATCTGCTTATTGTACATCAAGATGTTGCAGATAAATTTTCAAAGTGAGGAAACTTGAGGAAAGTTTAAGAACGTTATTAGATTTAAATGAAGTGGGTATGGATCTTATAGCTTTCGTAATGTAAAAAAATGATAAAGAAGTGCAAAATGTCTTTGCATAAACCTAACATTTACTTACTTTGAATGATCATGCGTACAAGTTGTTTTTTGCCTGAAGACTCATAAACTGTATGTTCGCTGCATGTTTTTCACTGACAAGATTTGTTAAAGTGAGAATTTTTGAATGACTAAAGAAAATTATTGCAATGTGGAAGATCAAATGTGATAGAACAAACAAATTAACCATATATGTGTATAGATGTATATGACAAATACAATTTAGCTTATGTTTGTACATGTTGAAGGATTTTATTAAAATAAAAGCAGACTGGAAATAGGCTAGATGACTGAACAGATTTTTGTTTAAATTTATAGTCATGTACAGATTAGGCGTTTTATGTATCTATGAAATATATCTGTTAAACTGAATTTTACGGGACTTTTTTTTTTATGTTGGTGCAAATGTATTTTAGCCATGGGGCTTGAGTGTGCTGTATATACTGGGATGGAGGTAACCCTGGACACGTCATGCATTATTCAAGTCGGGGTGTTAAGTGTATATTTGCCATGGGGCTTGAGTGTGCATGTGGATGGGAGGGGAGTAACACAAGACACACAGTGTGTTAACTCTTTTTGGACGGATTTTTTTGGGGGGGTTTAGACGTAATTAATTTTGTACTCTGTTTTAGAGGGGTCTCTATCTGCCGATACATTAGTCATACGTCCGTAAGAGTAATTTTTTTCTGCCGATACATCAGGTATATGTCCAAAAAGAGTTAATGAAGTCCGGGTGTTAAGTTTATTTTGGCCAGAGGCGTGAGTGGAAAATCAATAAATGCAAGATGTCTTCTTCCGTCATTGTTGTTTAGAGCATAATGTCATACTTTTTTGTGTGTATGAAAGTGAAAAGATTGTTTGGCTTTAGTGGTATTATAAGTAAAAGGAAGACCACTTCCCTTTGGTCTAGCAGCAGTATGGCTGTAGGGGCATTCAGATTTTTGAAAGCTTATGAACAATAAGGATAATAGAATCAAAGACATTTCATGTTTTCATAATGGTTGGGGTTGGATCGTGGAAGGAGGTAAGGGGGAGGGGGTTGATTTTTATACGTTTTACTTCTTTTCTACAGTCGGACTTTGGTCACTGTATACTTCAGGTACTGTATATCTACATGTAGTTGTGGAATAATGTTGAATTGAAAATGAAAGTCATTACGTTTTCTGTGAAAATATTGTTAGATTTTTCTTGTGCTCATTATCACTTTGCATGCTTCATTCACTGTTTAGACTTCGTTAAAAACTATATATTGCATGCTCCATTCACTGTTTATAGACTTCGTTAAAAACCATATATATTTATGTATGTACGTTGTTTTTTATCGAGGTATATATGTAAATGTAGTTGACCTTGAATGCAGCGAGCTTAAATGTTATCAGACCTCGGATGCAAGAGATGATTACAAATGCTTTGGATTTTTTTCCCACCTTTTTCTGTTTGTGTTCCTCCCTTTTTCAACAAGACCCTGTTTATTGTTAGCTAGTGAGAATAAGAGGCTGGTCTTGCTGATTTCATTACAACCATTAACCATGGGACATTTACTGTAAGTAAGGGAGCCTTCACCTGAAGACAGAGTTGAATGAAACGCCATTAATTTACCCATGGCAGTTGGGATGTGTAATCACAAAAGCAGTGACTTCATTACAATATGGGCCCTGTACTCTAAGATAAGATGAATCTGTATCTCTACTTATAAAAGTATATTTCGAAGTAAGGAAATAATTTTGACAGCTTCATGATGTGTATAGTGTAAATATACCGTTTCTAACTTTATTTGAATTAATTTTTCATGAATGTATTATTGTGCAAGAATTTGTGATACCTGCACAATGCCATGTTAGTTATTTCAATATCATCCCATTGTAAATTGTAACTGCATTTTGAATTGAAAACTAAATTGATGTTGCATAATAGTAATTATAGAAAACCTGAAAACAATGATTCATGAATGAATAAAAAAAAATGAATACAAACAATTGCTAGTATTACACTTGTTTATAGTAATCATCTGGTTTACAAGTATGATTGCCGATGATAGAGACCATTTTAAAATGACACCTACATAACCCATGATATATCAAAAGTTCAAGGACTGAATACTAAAAATCCATATACTGTATATGTACTGTGAATGGGTACACAGTTCGAAGTGGACAATTTTACACTAGACACAATACATGGTATGTATACATTACCAAAGCAACTGAAGAGTATACATTATGTATTCAAGATGACACAGAAGGTCATTCCATGACACTGTACCAACAATATTATGTCTCATACGCTGGTACAGATAGACAAGCACCTGGATGACCACTATGTCATTGTTTTTATCTTTCCATTTCCATCCATTCATCTGTCTATTTGTCTGTATGCATCAGTCTACTGACATTCAAGTCTCCGAAGCAATAAAGATACCCAGCCTGTCTCTCTATCTTTCTGAATATGAGTGTGTGTGTGTGTGTGTGTGTGTGTGTGTGTGTGTGTGTGTGTGTGTGTGTGTGTGTGTTTTCAAATCCAAAATTCATATTATGATGTCGGTTAATTCTTTACATACATTTAGAGTATTCACACAACAACCAAACAGTGGGTTTTTTGTGGTGTTGGGGAGTTGGGGGGGGGGGGGGGTTGGCTTTTTATTTTATTTTTTAGTATTTATTGTCCAAGACCGGCATTGCCTATCTCCATGTACTATATTATAATATTATTTTGAGTGAGTGTTGTTGTGATTTGTTGTTACTTAGCTCTCGAGGGCTCACGTCCCGGGAACGCAAAAGACACATATATGCATTTGGATTCAACCAAAATTATAATAATGACAATGATATACATGCACACTATCGTTTGATTCTTTAACAGTGAGCCGAAAACGTAAAATAAAATAAAATCCCACTAGTTCATCCCCGAAAAGAAATTTGTCTTTGTTTTTGACCGAAAACCGAGCGTCAGCCGCAGGGAAGCGCCGCAAACGGGGACAATTAGTGTAAATACGAGGCTTGTCCGGAAAATACCTGTTCTTTTGCCACTGTGTGTTTATCACTTGAATGATCAAATTGAAACTTACTGACAATCAACTGGTGCCACTAAGCTACGTATCGACGTAATCGACACATTAGTTCCAACGGTGCAGAAGAGAAAATATACCCTTCCTTCAGAAAGTTCCGTCAAGACTCCTTCACCATTCTTGTACCGCATCCACGAGTTTCTCGTCGTCATCAAATTTCCTTCCAGCAAGGTGGTGCTTGAAGGATTCAAACATAATATGGAAATCAGAAGTTGCCAGATCAGGACTGTTTGGTGGATGTGATGTTTCCCGTTTATATTTCTTAAATTAAGCCCCTCTTTTGCGACCTTGGCGTGTGTGGCGTCACATTGTCGTGTTGAAAAACAACGCCCTTCCTCAGACGACCAGGTCTTTTTCCATGAATGGCTTCTCTGAGTCTGTCCAATGTCTGACAATAGGTGGCGGCATTGCCAGTTAATCTAGGGGGCAAAGCATCTAGGACAATGCCTTTTGCAAAACACCGTAGCCATGACCTTTTTCACCAAGTGACCAAGGGTTGACGCTGAAATGTTTTGACTGTATGGGAGGATGGGGGTTTCCAAGTCACTGAGCCTTTCTTTGTTTCAGGGGTAGAGTGGTGGACTCAGGCTTTGTCTCCCGTGAGCATATGATTCAGGAATGTTTCACTGTGAAGGGTTCCTCATTTGTGTCACCACCAGGTCACATGTTGTCGTTGTTCTCCTCCCTGTATATAGAATCGATGTACAGTTCTGACTTTCAACTTTGACCAATTCATTTAAGGTGGTCGCCAACTTTACCTGGTCATTAAAAATACACCCGGTCGCCGAGGAACTTCAGAATTTGTGTTCAAGAAGTGCATTAGTGCAAAAAGCAACTGCAATTTGCTGATTCAAAAAATAATGATTATTTCTCGAGATATCGGGAAAACTCTGCTATTTTCCGGACAAGCCTCGTAACCTTGCCCAAGGGTTAAATCACAATGTCCCTGACGGGGTTCGAACCACCAACCTACTACTACTACTACTACCAACTGCGTGAAATGGTTCAATTTACCAAAATGGCGTCCAAGACAGATTGATGTAAGTTGTAAGTACTGCAAGCACAGGAGACAGAGCAGCGAGGTGTCCTTGGGTTCAAACAATGATTCTGACTCTTCGGAGTTGATCAAGCAGATGAGCAATGTAAACTTGTCTCATACACGCACACGTACACACACACACACACACATACACACACACTTTCTGTTTTGTCGATAATCCATTTTTGTTTTCTTTTTTGTTGCATGATGTATGGGGAGGACATGGAAAAGCAACATGCCTGCAAAGTAAATTTCGTCTCTTTTTGTCAGATAACCATGACCATCGCTGTAAGTCAATACATGTACATGTATATAAATTGCAGTGGCGAGGTCACTTTAGCTATTTCCCAGCCTTGTAATTTGTAACGAACGAGAGTTGGACAAGGTAAATTGTAATTTTAGATGATGGAGACCACAGAATACGAAGACAATCTATTTTTAGTATTCTGTGATGGACACTGACCCTGACTGACAAGGAGTGGAATCCAGCCTCACGACGGGACCGGTCAGGAATGATGCCATGACGACCGACCTGAGCTAACAACCAGAGATAATACAGCAGAACTATAAATATCTCTGTAACAACTCACTAGATACCAAACCGGCACGAGACCCATAGTTAGAACCGGGGCGGGGTAAGGGGCGGGGGATCTCGTACCCCGACGCTGTAGGGTGGTACCTACATGTACACACACACACACACACACACACACATACACACACACACATATATATATATATATATATAAGTGGGCGATTACCGTGGAGGACTGATACATGTACTGATAATGCTTGCCCAGGCGTCGTCCATGCGGGACGTTGGGAGGTGGCCGAAGCCGTCATGTGCCGGTCTTCTCCCTAGGTCTTCTCTACCCACTCACTCTCTCCCCGTTACGGAGGTTTGGCATGGTTCGTACAGAATAATAGATGATAGTACATGATGTAATAGGAAGAACGCAACCAATGAACGCAACTCGTCAATCCCGTTCGTCCAGCAGAGGCCGCCCATGATTGGCTGGGGATCTGGCCTGTCATTAAGCAGCACACAGTGGACCCTCGTGTGGCGAGAGTTTTGACTCCTCCCTCTTCGTGCTGCCACATTCGTGCTAAGGAGGACCACCGCCTACTCTATAGAGAAGTACATGTAGTATAGAATAGGCCGTGGAAAGACCATAGACTTGACAATATTAAAATATTTGGGAAAGACCCATTTCGCCTTGACCGAGGCGCTCTTTTTAAGAGTTAGTTGTGAGCGCCTCGGTCTTACTGCTTTACCTGTTTGACCATCTAGCATCTTACTATCTTCCTGCTCAGTTACGTTTTGTTTTGGGAAGGATATATGGTTTTGTTGTTGCTGCTTGCTTGCTTTTGGATTGTTGTTTGTTGTGTGTGTGTGTGTGTGTGTGTGTGTGTGTGTGTGTGCGTGTGTGTGCGTGTGTGTGTGCGTGTTGTTTTTGGGGGGTAGGGATGGGGTTTTTTTTTTTTGGAGGGGGGATTTTGTTTTGTTGTTGTTGATTGTTGTTTGTTGTTGTTGTTGTTGTTGTTGTTGTTGTTTTTCTTTTGTGGTTTTTGTTGTTGTTGTTTGTTGTTGTTTTTTTTTTGTCACCAACCATAGGCTACGGTCCTATAAGCTCTGGGCATTTTCCATCCGTAAATGTTAGGTCCTAATGAAGAATAAGACACACCTAGCCTAACTCTCACATATTATAGATTACATGTAGGCCAAATTGGATTGTGTGTGCGTAGAGTTTAGTTTGGACTATTATTAGAGATAAACCTACCTAGATCTATTACTATGCATGTAATATCTTGGTTGCATGGATACCAAAGTCTAGATAAAGATATATGGCTTTTGCAAAGTTAACATGTCCCTGGAAGATCATCTTTAAAGTGTTCAGACTGTGACTTGGATGCTCCATTCACAAATAGAATGGTGAATATTGTAGCCTTATACTGCAGCCTATTTAGAATACGTTTAGTTGTTGAACTGGAGTGGCTGAACGAATCGAGTGTGTCTTGTGTTGCATTAAAATTTGATTGAAAACTGGCGCATTTGAATGATTGGTCTACAATACACTGCCCGGGACGAAATATGTTAATTAAAAGACCAACAGCAGTCAACGTGTATCCAAAAAAAAAAAAAAAGAAAGAAAAGAAAAGAAAAGAAAGAAAAAAGAAAAAAAAAAAAAAAAAGAAAAAGGAAAAAGAAGTTGGCTTGAGATTTACTTCGTGCATGTACATAAAGCTAGAAATAATTGTACCATATACATTTGGTAACTGATGTTATTTAGGTGGGGGAGGGGGAGTGTTTGTGTGTGTGTGTGTGTGAGAGAGAGAGAGAGAGAGAGAGAGAGGGAGAGAGAGAGAGGGGGGGGGAGAGAGAGAAAGGGGAGAGAGAGAGAGAGAGAGGGAGAGAGAGAGAGAGAGAGAGAGAGAGAGAGAGACTACAATTTGTAGTCAAAGAGTTAAATGTTGGCTTTAAGTATTCAAAAAGTTAAAGGTAGATGGCGTCTTCTTACTAGACGCGTTGGTTATTATTTTCCAGAAGGTGCCGATGTACGTCCTTTAAGTACAAACGTGTATCCTATTTAATAACACAACGAAAGTACTGGCACCGCGAACACAGTGAGATTGTGGTATGCCTGAACAGCTGCCGATATGTGCAGATGGAGATTCTGGGACTCCCTAACTTATCTCAGACCTCACTACCCTCCATCCGTCCCTCCCCCCCCCCCCTCTCAAGACACAAACCACCATGTAGGCCTACTACATTGCCTAGAGAAATAACTGGAAGGAGCACATGAAACCATCAACAGATTATGTGATGATTACTTCCAGATTAGCGAAATGATTCTGCTAATACATTATAGCCTATGTGCAGAACAGGTCTTGGAAGGAAAACCAATAATAACCCCACCAATGATTTATAAAACAGTATCTTAAGACTTATTGTTTTGGAACGCTGAGAACTCCTTGTGGCCCAACGGCACTAGCACTATCGAACTCTTTGTGTGCTATGAGCAGATGTGCACGACTTAGACTTCACTCGTTGACTTCAATACGCCCTTATATTGGGATAAGCACGTTAGTCGTGCTCATCCCGATATAAGGGCGAATTGTAATCAAAGAGTCAAATTGTGTCCATGCCGATGAATGTGCTCTTTGTCCACTAAGAGTTAAGATACTGTTTCCCTCTTCTTTCTGTTCTCGCCGTCTTGATGGCCTTTCGTCCGACAACTATGTTGCAGCAATTGTATTGCAACGCCTTGGCTAGTACATGAATTATAATTAGAGTAGCCTATGAGTGCCCAGACACCCCCCCCTTTCCCTCTCCCTCCGATCTTTGCCTCTTCTACTTGAATTCGGAATAATGAACTTGTCAATAAGTCTGAGGTATAAGAGGTTTTAGGGATGCATGATACCGAAATTATTATTTTGGTAGGATCGAATTTTGCTAGGGTGACGGTCGATAAGGCCTGCTCTTTTCGATTTTAATCACCGAGGGTTCTTTTACATGCGTCTGTTAATGGGTATCTAGAACGCACTGACCAGGCGTCGTGTACAATGTTTTTTTTTGTTTTGTTTTGTTTTTTTAAGTTGAGACGCTTTGTTTGCTTGAAATATGGTCTGAAACTTTGGGTGGGCACATGGGACCTCCTAGTTTATCGTCCGTCTCCGATGGAACCAGGCCCTCAGTCATCCTGCTTACAACAGGACGAGGAGGCAGGAAAATCCCCGAAAAATTCGGTATTTGTTTAAGACTATTTTTGCTGCACGGTTTTGCACCCTCTGGTGTTTGGACAGTCCTTCCTCTGTGATGCCTGCAAACAAAGAATTGCAATAGTCAAGGCGAGACAGGATCAATGATGTAACAACAGTTTTTACATCATCTTGAGATAAAAATGGTTTCATTAGTGAAATTCTTCTCCGTTCTTAATTCATGATCTTAACTATGTTATTAATATGGTGATCCAAAGAAAATATGTTGTCTAAAACAAAACCCAATTTTGTTTTACCTTTTCCGAAAAATAAATGTCCTCATCTGCAATTCTAACATTTTGAGTTTCAATTCTTTTAAATTTCTGATCAGAAGAACTGAGAAGAACTTCAGTTTTATCCTAATTCAATTTAAATTTATTACTGTGCATCCATGATTTTACGGATCTACTGCAGGCTTTAATATCTTTGATGGGAGGTGGTAAATCTGTTGGAGCCGCATCGTTATAGCTGATAGAATAAGATGTAATTGTTCTGCTGAGGGGAGTGGTGTACATAGTGTAGAGTAAGGGACCTAGAACAGATCCTTGAAGGAGACCATACTTCAAAAGTTCAAAGTCAGAAAAGTTTTCTCCAACAAATATCGCCTGTGATCTGTCAGAAAAGATAGAACCTGAACCAAGACAAAACTACACCAGATAATCCAAATTTGGAGGAAAGTCTTTCGATAAGAATGGAGTGATCAATGGTGTTGAACGCTGAAGAAATGTCAATGAGGGTAAGGACAGAAGCTTTGCCTTCATAAATGGACCACAGAATATCATTTACAATGCGTAATAATGCACTTTCGTGCTGTGGTATTCTCTATATGCAGATTGAAATGGATGTAAAATATTATTGATTGTAATATGTTCATTAAGACGTGTTATTTCCATCTTTTCTTGGATTTTTTTATATGAAAGGAAGGTTTGAGACGAGGCGGTAGGTTTTTAAAGTCATCTGGGTCCAAATTGTATTTCTTGAGAAGTTGCCTCACAATCGCTCTCTTCAAACATACCGGAATCGAGCCAGTATTTAGGGAGTAATTAATTATGGTCGGTATCGTCTCGGAAAGGACATTAATGACAAGGCATTGGACCAAGCGGGGCGGGATCAAGGAGGCATGATTAAGCCGGGGAAGATGAAATGATTTTCTTTACCTCTGAAACTGAAAATTCCCTAAAAGTATCAAACAGCCAGTCGCGGCTCCATCCTTTGGGCAGGGTGGGCAGAGCCCACCGAGATCTTTTGGAAGGAAAGAGTGCAAACAGACTTGTGCTGCTTGCCTTTTAAAATTATTTCTCTTTACCGTATAGGA
>JBCJKF010107360.1:0-10331 GCA_039654545.1 Plocamopherus ceylonicus
CGACTGCTCTTCTAATAGTAGTAAATAACCGATAAACGAAGTGACTACGTATAAAACTCGAGCGGGCGATAGCGGGCGATTCCGTCATAGATAATAACGGGCGATTCCGGGGGATACGGGCGTCCAATGGTTAATATTAACACATCAAAAAATGAAAAACCCCTTTCTCTCCCACTTCTTTCTCTTTTAGAGAATCAGTACTACATGTATCAACAATACAACAATAAAAAAAAAACAAACAAAAAAACACATGATTTTTAAAACAACGTTTATTTGTAATTGCGTACAGAGGATACTATGCTATAACTAATATAAGCATGTCAGAAGAATTATGTCAGAAGGATAAAGTTGGCAACATGAGGAAAAGAGAAAAAAGCATCAGTAATAAGTCAGAATAAGAGTATACCTTGGTTATATATAGTAAAACAAAAATGATAAAATACATGAATGTGTAGAGATTTAGGATAATGAGGCACTCAGTGCAAGGATAGATATGGCATTAACTGACAATGACAATGGACTAATGATCAATTCAAATTCCTATGAAAAAATGTGAAACAGCAAAAGTGCGCATGAACTTCAGGAAAAAAAAAGGAAGAAAAAGGTGAAGGAAAAAAAGTTCCTGTATACATACATACAAATGTATGTCATCTCATGAAATGATATGCGTTGTCAGAACCAATCTTCCTGATTTACACCAGTAATTAGTAGCTTTCAGTTTTTATCTTCCATGAATCCTTCCTTCATTCATCTGTGACAGTCACACAAAATTTGCGGGAAAAATCTGGCAAATTGAGGAGTTAGTCATCACCCGAAATCCTTTGATAAGCATCAACATTAGCTTCCACTATCAAATCATTCATTGAAAGCAAAATATGCGGATCCACAAAAATTCTCTAAAATAAGATATATTCAAAGCTTTTTTGTTTTGCAAACCAGTATTGACATTCTTGAGATCTTTGGTTATTTGACAAAAGGAAGAAAATGCATCAAAATCTTCAAGAAGAGTCAAAACAACTGAGGTCGAAACCATTACAAAATTTACCATGGATCAATTCATTACAGGAAAAATAACAAGCGGCTTTCATGGAAATGATATCCATAGAATTCAAGCATTACAATACATTAAAGAAGCGAATATGAAATGAAAAAGCAAGAAAAAAATCAGGAAATATTTTCTAACAAGAATAAAACAATCAGGCAAGAATGATAGAATGCAGTGCTGCTTTTAAATTAAGAGTATTTTAGAGCAATGAAAGCATATTTACAATTTTTACAATATAAAGATTCAAGAAAAGCAACTCCTATTTACCACATCAAAACAAAACAAATAAAACAAGCAATTAATCTCGCATGGTTCTTTACGCATACTTATAATCCAGAAATAGAAACATTGAAAATTGATTTTGGATGAGGTAAGGTACAAGTACAATGTACGTAAGCATCTTAAAGGAACAACAGAAGCAGATTTTTTAATTTTTTTTTTTTATACAGATCAACCATTGAACTTTGCAAGTGGTAACCTAGAAACCCCTTTTAACATAGGACCAGTACACATTTAACATTGACTGTTGAAAGTGTTTCAAGTGATGAATATCGATTGGCAGCAACTGGTCAAGTGGTTTTATTTTTGCTCGGCTTAAGTGAGTGTAAATGGATGTCACTGAAAGTTATTGAAATTATTTTCCACGAAAACTGATTCTTCATTTCTGGTTGACTGAGAAGTTCTGAAGTCACTATCATGGTATCATTGCAATATATAGAAATAAGGCACTCTTTAGAAAAGGTTTCATACTCAGAAATCTCCTTGTCATAAAAATGCAACTGAAAAGTAGTTTTACACGTTATTTCATAATAAAGTAGAACATGAAAGTAAGAGCTAAGATATAGCGAGAACTTGGAAATAGCGAGTAAAATCTAAATCCCTTTTTTTTCCCTTATTTGAGTAAATGAAATTAGCATGAAAGTAGCGAATATGAAAAGAGGTTAACTGGAAAATACTATGTATCCCCCCCCCCCCCCCCCTCCATGCTAGGACTACGGAGCATAAAACTTTACTAAAACTAAAAACAAAACAGTCGGGTAATTTTTGAGTTGGTGAAATTAGCTGCCTAGCCCATTCTTTCACTTAAAATGAAATAACCCTTCCTACCTATAGATGGACAAGTCTAAGTGTCATGGTGATGCCACGTTTAGCAGTGCCATATATCATACAGGTGGATCTCCCAATAAGTGATCAGAATTGCACTGAGATGAATTTTACGTCATCTCAGCATCACATGTGCACAAATCAAACATGAACACACAAAGTGTGTACAAGTACAAACACATACTCACACACACTCGGGTATAGTATAGTCGCTAAACTCTCCCTCTTAATAATATTAAGCTACTGAGTAGCATTTCATGACTATTTTAGGCTGCTCGGGAATAGCGACAACTCGGAAATAGCAAGTAATTAGGGCTGGACCCGTCGAACTCGTTATTTCCAAGTTCTACTGTAAAGAGTTTTAAACCTGAATCTTTAAAACCAGTGAAGATATTTCAGGATAAAATCGATCGTTTCAGTAACTTCAAGCATTGAGGATTTTTTCCGCAAAATGCTGTGGAAATTTTCAATTGAAATTAATACGGATACATCAGACTGACACATCCAAGACAATTGTTACTTATTCCACAATAAATCTCCAGTTTTGCCTGAATAAAATTTCTGAAGCTATCTGACATTGGAGCCTCCATGATTCAAATAACCATAAGTTGTGTTTCAGATCATATACAAACTTAAAGATACACATTTAAAGGAAGAGAAGTATACTTCAGCGGAGAATGAAAATAAATTGTCTCACTTAATGTCTTTGTTCGTCAGACAGAAAATTGTTTTAACTAAATATCATTTGTTCATTTAAAAGACTTGTAAAGAATGTTACTCTTTTTACTTCCCAGTAGATCACAAATGATCAAATAACTAATATCAACCGTAGAAAAAAAAAGAAAGAAGCAGATTAATCAGTTTTTCTTTGAGAATATTCCAACTTGCGGGATGTAACAGTTGTTGTGACATTCTTCACGACATAGGTTTTCAAAGGCTGTGCTAAATCCACTGTATAGGTCCGGCCGTATCTCTCTGGATCTCTGTGGCACCATGCGGCAAACAGTTGTGGTACGACAAAGAGGAGGATGTTGACCACCCAGAAGACATAAGCGGCCTGACCCGAAGAGGGTGGGTGTTGTTTTTTCGATGTAAGATGACTCATAGCTCCACCAACATAGGCGAATTGAGCCTGTCACGAAAGAGTAAAAATACAGGTTACAGGTAAAAATACATCTGTAATGTACAGAGGTAATTCATACATTTTTACAGTCCAGAATAGAAGGCATTACTCAATACACAATGCATACAGATATTGGCGCTTTTTTGTTCGCTACCCCAGACCTTGCAAAGTCTTATCTGCCATCTTAGAATAACTATATGGTGGTCGGCACCGAAGATCTTCGAAAGCTACGTTGTCTATTTTAGTCTAGATATAGATCTAAGTCTCGGGGGGCGTAGTGGCTCTGTGGTAGAGCATTGGGCTGTGGACCAAGAGGTCGCTGGTTCGTGCTACAGTGTGGAAATTTTCCTTAAGCATGTAAATTTACTCCTGTTGCTTCACTCGACCCAGTTGAAAAGGGGTAAAGCTTCGGCTGGGAAAGTATTCTACAATCGACTAGCATCCTACTCAGAGAGTGATAGATCTCACTGGTCACTATTCGCTTCATGCTATGGAAACTAAGATTAAAGATAAGCTCCGGCCCTGTGAGCCGAAAGGCTTGAAAAGACTACCTAGATCTCAATTCGGTCATATTTCATTTATTGTTGGTATGTCAGGATTTTTATAATACATAGAACATTTTATTTTTAAAGAAAGATAAACACATCCATTAAAAAAAAAATTGATCTATGTAGGCCCTAAGCTATGTCTGACTGAGACAGAATTCTTTTAAAATTTAATTTCATTAAATTAATTAATTCTGTCTCAGTCAGACATGTCTTTAAAAACTCACCTGTGCAGCAGCACCGGCATGGATAAAAGCCCAGTCTGCCATCCAGTGTTGTCCAGGAAAGATCAAACCATAGATAGTGACAACATAGTAAGCCAAAAAGAAGTATCCGTAAGTCAGAGTCTGAGGATGAAAAGTGATAATATAATGATTGTGAATGAATAATCCTTAAACAAAAACCAACGCTTTTACTTATCTGTCTAGAACAGCTAGATCAAATCAAAATAACGCTGACACTCAGTTTTCAGTCAAAATACCAAAAGACAAATTTCTCTTCGGGGATAAGACATGTGTAACTAATGTGTTAAACACTGACAGTTTTAAAATGCGGAATTAACTTGATGCTCTACCACTATAGAGTGGCATCTAACAGAAAGCAACCTACAATGCAACCATGACTTGAGCCCAGCAGAGAGGATATTTAGGATCCTGGCTGGACAACCATGCAAGGCAATGCTATATTAGCAATACGTGTACTGACCAAAGTACTTCATTCAGGTTTTTAATTTAATTTGTATTAAAATATCCCTTATAATCTTAAAAGGCTTTAAAATACACATGACATAATTCTTACAACACGTTACATTCTATATATCTACATTATGCATTTTGCATGCTATTCCATTTAGCACAAAATTGAACCGACTTCATCTAAATGCCGAAATTCATCTGAAATTTCAACGTTTCGTTAAAGATAAGATTTAAAAAACCTACCTGTATCTTTGGAAACATGTTTGGATCTTGCAAATATGGATCATAATTCTTCATGTAATCCTTCATGCAAGATGCATTTCCACCGAGAATAGTCTGCAAATTTAAAGCATAATTTCAGACCAAGACGAAAAACAATAAATGTAAAAATAAAATACATGATTCATCATTATCATTTTCAGCACATTAAAAAAACAAAATACTTTTAAAGCATTTACAATTACACTTGGATATAACATAATATCCTATTACATGCATAAAACAAACACATATATACATACGTTAACATTTGTTCATCACATCACAAGTGAGATTAAATGGAATCGCCACGAATTCCCTGATATGTCCAGGACACATGCTAGAAGCATGATAGTGACAATATTGACTAATGTAAGAATCAAAGCCAACCAGGTAGTTATTAAACCCTACTGATTCAGCACTGTCACCACAAAAACCCTGGGTAACCCTTTCCCTTGCATTAAGGGCAGGGAGTTATAACTATCAGTACCATGTAAAACAGATCTCTGCCGATCTTACTATTCCTGCATACTTCCTGTGTGAATATAAGCATTTGCATGTGAACTGTGTATCCAACTGGTTTCAAATCATGGAATCAAGAAGTTGGGTGTTTCATTTTTAAATAATTCTGATTACAATGGAGGCAGCTATATACATCTTAATTGATTTTATTTAAGAAAGAAACCCTTTGTGAAAAATATTGCTCAGATGATACACAATGACAAAATAAGCTCAAAAGACTTTTTCCCTTGGATCCAGAAAACATTGTGTGCTCATGGAATCTGTAAATGAAATCTACATTCTAATCAGATGTAAACACTTTACTTCACAAAAAAAAAAAAAAATGAAAATAAAAATTAGTGCAGACAACATACCAAAAGACGAAATATGGCCCAAAGAATAGCAAATTTAAAAAATACAACAAACAGCAGGTCAACAGGTCTTCGCCAGATTGGTGGGAACTGGAAAAAGTAATAAAAAAAAAAAATGTTTTTAATATATATATATCTTTGAGTTTGAGAACATTGTCTTTTATTCAATGTTAAAAGAAAAAATCTATTCACAAAATACTTATGGTTTTATTTTACCCAAAATATTATTAAACATCCACAATTGTTTTTAACAACTTCAAGAAGTTGAGGCAAAAATTGATGAATTGCCTTACGCCAAATAACATGCAATAAAATTAATAAAAATTAATGTTCTTAACGAAACTTTGTTTCGCTTTTCCTTTTTTGTCATTTCTAGACATGTTTAAAACTGATGAATTGAAAAAGAGTGCAATATCTTGTATACCATTTCAAATTCATTTAAAGTGATTAAATGCAGTTTATGCCACTAAAATACAATTCACTTGAGTAAGTGAATTCATTCATTACATGACGAATGACAAAAGTATGTTTGTGGACCAAACTTCACAAAGGTGAGTTCTCAAAGCGAGGTCTTTTCTTTTTTTTCGAGTCACTTGGTAGTACACTAATCAGTGCTGGGTCCCAAATGAGGCAAATGTATCTATCCATTGAAGACCAAGTAAAATTCATTGATGAAAACAGCAATTTCTGAGCACAAATCTTAAATTGTTAGCATTGCTATGCTTCAAATTATCCATATTATCTAGACTAGATCTACATTTTCTGAACGAAAGAAAGTTTTTTTATGAATCAAGTGTCAATAGAACACAAATTTTTCTCTCTCCAAAACTACATAAAGTCAGTGCGACCCCATAAACATTTAAGGAGAAATTTTTGCATTTTCACTTTTTCACACTAAAGAAAACTATATTGAAAATCACTCATAGTCATAGAATTTTAATGATAAATAAAATAAAACTATTTTTGACGTATTTCTAATAAGCAATTTTATTTTTGAATGTTATGAGTGATGATCCCTAAAAGTTTTCTTTGGTGAGAAAAAGTGAAAATTCAAAAATTTTTATGTATACATTTATAGAGGGACAACGCATATATTTTGTTTACCGATAGTTTTTTGGGTTTTTTTTACTTTCACTCTTTTGTCATTCTTTGAAGAATTGCTTTCAGATGACCTACTATACTAAACCTAATCCTAACATTTGTTTTTTTGTTTTTTTTTTCAGACACTGGACTTTGGCTTTCCCATTTCAAAATTTATTCAGTATAATAGATGTTTTGGCTACGAATGAAATGGAATTGCTTAAAAAAAAAGAAGCTATAAATGTAATGGAGCCAAGCCCAACATACTGTAGCACTCCTATAGATTCTAAAACTAAGAAACCAAGAACAGTCAAATTCGGATTGTTGATGGGGAACCACAAAACACTGGGAGTGGTGGAAAGTTTGGTTTGATTTACAATTTTGATTGAAAAAGAAAAAATTATATAAGAAAAAAAGGAAAATGAATTAAGCCTTGTCAAAAAGATCTACTTCTTCCACTTCCTGTAATTCAAGATATCTTAAACTGATAGATCGTTTCAAGGTTTTCTGGGTCAAGAATCAATCCTGGCATGAATTAACCCTGATTCTAATCATTCAGATAGAAGCTAGAATTTATAGACCTAGATCTACTTTATTTTTACGAAGTCTAGATCTAATTTTTACTTTTAGCAAGAATTCTATATCTATTTCTAAACATTATGTGGCATAAAAATGTTCAACTCAAATCTATTTTAGTTTGTACCCCTGCCTATTCTAAGGCACTGTTCACTTTTAATGCTATTAACTCTTCAACTCCGGAATTATTTTTCGCCTTTGGACGGAATTTATTTTAAGATCAACATTTCTGACACGGGTCATATCACGAAAACGGTCATAAAAATTCCCTAATTGAGATATAATTATGATTTACCCATCAATATAAAGGAAAATAAATGTACAATCATACTATGAGAAGTCTATGTGCATTGACCTAAAGAATTTTGCCTTAGAGAGATGGAAAGACAGACAGGAGAAAAAATGAGTAAAAAAATCTAGTAAAAATGTCTGACTCATCGGTCCCTGAAAAATATTCAACTTCAGATTTCTGCCAGTCCTCCTCCATATATCTAAAAGGTATCCTATATATGTATGCCAAGTTTCAGGCTGCTAGTTGTTTTAGAAAAAAAGTTATGGCCTTTTGAAAAAGTCGGTGATGGCTGAAACATCGCTATTTATTTACACTAGTTTCAGTTTGCTAGGTCTACATTATGTACGGTTTGTAGTACTGAAAGTGAAAGTAGGAAAGGACTGACCCCTCAAGGAAGTAGTTCGTGACCTTTTCTTTGCTTATAAATAGTTTTGTCTTCGTAGGATATCGCATTCGTACTTTATTAGGCGTTTTTCTAGATCTACCTTCAGTGGCCGCTGGTAGCGGTCTTTTGGCATTTGAGAACATTTTGCCGGCCGCTCAGAGCGGCCTTTCGGAGTTAAAGAGTTAATACTTATAATAATAATAATAATAATAATAATAATAATAATAATAATAATAATTACAATAATAATAATACAGTGCAGCACGCATTCGTCAAACACACATTTGTCGAACTCACGGATTCCTCTAACAAACTGTAATGTCCCAAATATTTTCCTCTATTTTCTTTACATTTTTTTCACCCAATAGTCAAACCTGTTCACGGATTCCTCGAACAATTTGCCTGCTGCTAAAGCCTTGTGAGCAATTTTTCCAGTCTTATTGATTAGTTTGAAAAGCCCACTAGGCTAATCCGATGACTAAAAATAGCCCACGCCAGGTTGATGTTCCGTATCTATCTGCATCAGTCGTTTGAAAGGCCCACTAATACTAATACATGTTCTAACCGGTGATTAAAAAGAGTCCACGCCGAATTGATGTACCGTACACATAGATCAACTAACTGCATCAATCGTCTGAAAAGCCCACTAATACTAGCCAGTGACTAAAAATAGCCACACAATGCTGACGTTTGCCTACGATAGTGTGCCTTGAGATACACGGCGGGGGTAACCCAGTGGCAGGCCTTGGCTAGCTGTAACCAATTGTCGGTAGATAGATGTAATACACAGCTCCTTGCCACGATATATTATAATTCATCAGTCTCAGTCTCATCCGACCGTATACAAAGAAGAAGACAAACACACAAAAAACAACAAACAAAGCAAATTGAATAAAGAGGTCTCATGGCGATGGAAACATTGGAAATGGGCTTCAACAGGCATTGGTTTTGTACCAGTTCAAACAGCAAAGGACGGATACAATATTATTATATATAGGGCTAGTCTCGTGTCAAATAGTGTTTCACGCATTGCTCGAATCAGGGATTCCTCAAACTATTTCTCCTGTCACAACGAGTTCGATGAATGCGTGCTGCACTAATTATTATTATTATTATTATTATTATTATTATTATTATTATTATTATTATTATGAAGATTACAATAATAATAATATTATAAAGTATATTTGTATTGGAGTTGTGAGACCGCTTTGTTGTGGTAATTAGGCAGATGCGACAAATTTGTGAGATGACAGACCAATTATATTCATTACAACTCATGATCGCCATCATTACAACTCATGATCGCCATCATTACAAACTCATGATCGCCATCATTACAAACTCATGATTGCCATCATTACAAACTCATGATCGCCATCATTACAAACTCATGATCGCCATCATTACAACTCATGATCGCCATCATTACAACTCATGATCGCCATCATTACAAACTCATGATCGCCATCATTACAACTCATGATCGCCATCATTACCAACTCATGATCGCCATCATTACCAACTCATGATCGCCATCATTACCAACTCATGATCGCCATCATTACAAACGATATCATTGTCACTCACGAGCAAAGCTTGTCGTCCCAAGTCAGGTCTGTAAGGTTCATGAGCATGGTCCTACTTGCGTTGGTCACATCTGTGATATGCTGACCCCCATTCACGCCACCAGTCAGGTTCTTAGAAAAAGATGAGACAATCTCCACTGACTTGCTTTCATAGTTGGCAGCATATGAGAGGGAGGGGAAAGAGGAAGGAAAGAAGGGAGAGATGGAGGAATGGAGGGAGGTAGACAGGAAGATTGGAAGGAGGGAGGGAATGAAGGAAGGAGGGAAAGAAGGAAGGAATGGAGAGAGAAAGAAAGGAAGGTAGGAAGGAAGGGAGGAAGGTAGGTAGGAAGATAGGAAGGAGGGAGGGAAAGAAGGAGGGAAAAAAGAAAGGGAGAAAGGAAGGAGCGGAAGAAGGCGGGAGAGGAAGGAAGGAAACGTACCCAAACCAACCAGGTGTCGACAGTGCCAAACAAACATCGTCCTTCATCGGCAGCCTTTTTTACTTTTTCCGAGTTGTCTAGGAGCCAGCGCACCTTGACGGCGCTGAAGTAGGTCGTGATGGGGAGCCCGCAGATGCCCTGGCAAAGGTCAAGAAGAAGAAACAAGGCAACATAAGGGTAAAGCGTGTCATGAAACCCCTACGGCACCTTGAAGCAGACAGTACCCATATGCTAGCAGCCACTTGCTTAACAGTGTCACGGAGAGGTCATGCCGTATACGCCACAACTTCCCAGAGCAGGGGGGAGGATGGTGTGGGGGGGGGGGGGGGGGGGGGTTTTTTTTTG
>JBCJKF010107471.1:0-10328 GCA_039654545.1 Plocamopherus ceylonicus
TACAACACTATTGCTATAACATTTTTATAACATAATTACATTCTAAAAAGAGCTTGAGTTATAAACTGAATTATAAAAAGAACCTGAGCTACATAAATTAATCTTAAAAAAAATATCTACAGTGCATTCTAAAATTTTTTAAATTGTTTTCTGTAAATTATTTTCAGTAACCATGTATCGCGCAAAAAGCGCCATTTGCTATTTGATTTTTGATATTAGAAGTCTACAGTTGATATTTATTGTATTTATTTTAGATTTAAAATTGGCACACTTTTATAATTTTCTTTTATATTAGCAAAAAAAAAAAAAAAAAGAAGAAATAGGTTTGTGGGTTGCCTGTTCTTGCTGCCCGCGTATTCCTGTTACATTGTATCTATATCTTCTTGTACCGCAAGGCCGTGGGCAGCTTTTTTCTTCCTCCTACTAGAAGTACTTTCTCGGACGCAATTACTTAAGATTAGTATTTGCGCGCTTGAATTAATATATTTTCCCTTTGAATCGTAAATATTTCCGGAGGCGTTGAAATACCGATCGGCGTGTATTCCATTACGCGGGTATAGAAAAGAGTATATGTATGCATAATCAGATATAAAGTATAGCGCGAGCTTTTACCTCAACTAATTAAAGATATGAATAAGCGCGCGTTTATCGGCGACCTTTGACATAAATAACGATGTAAGTATGCTATTATGTTGATGTTTAGTATCTCGCATCTACTTTACAAACTTTTTAGACACTGTTGTTAAGTATACAAATAGATACAATATTTAGGTCTTTCATAAACACTTTTACGATTTGCACCTTGTATATTTCTTTATCTACATGATAATGTGTTTTTACATTGTTAATTGCTGAAACATTTTCGAGAAACTAAGCAAAAATAAGGATAAATTTTCTTAAATATACACAAAACTTTTTTTATATATAAATTTTATTTTGAAAAGATTTAATTCTCTTTCTCTCTCTCTCTCTCTCTCTCTTTCTCTCTCTCTCAAGACCTTGAATATTTATTAAGTTTCTCATAAATCATATATTTCAAAGTTTCACATAATTTTTTATCCCATTTTATGTTTTTATTGCCTTATAGATCTTCCGTGAATGAAAAGATGATTATAATCGGGATGCCTAGCAATTTGTAGTTAAAAATGTCTATATCTGCTATCTACAAGTAGTATATAATAAATGATTACTGGTTTCAAGCTGTGAGAAATTTTTAAGACCGTTTACATCGATTTATACGTCGATTCATCGCACGCGAAACAGCGATTACACCACCAAGATCTATCAATCAATTATAATATTACAAATAATCTACGGGTGTTATCTTTAACCGTTAAATGATACGAAGCTGCGCGAAATTTTTCAGCCCGTTTCCGTAGATTTATAGATCAATGCTGCAAATGCATGAAACATTACCGTTGGGATCTATCAATCAGAATCATATAGCGATATTCCGAATGCGCTCTCTTCCGATGCGATCTAAGCTATCCACATATTACAAAATTCAGGGTGCGATGGAGAACGTCGATTAGATTGTCATAATTACAGTAATCGGATATCAATTCTCAAAGCGCACGAATGATTGAGTGAATTTTTGTACGATTGATATTAACTTCCCGCGAGCTAACGCGCAAAGTTTCGCACCTACTTCGCGTAATTGTAGGGTATTCGATGGCTCGCATGCAACAGTGGGTTGCAGTACTTCTGCAAATATATACAGCTCTTAAAGAAACGCTCGAGAGGAGTCGATTCCCGAGACCTCATATGAAAAGAGCATGATGTTTACTAGGGATACACAATTTCATTCTCTCTCTTGAAAGATATCGAGTTAAATTTCTCAACGCATAAATTTGTCGGTAAATATTTAAGGAAAGATACAAAAATAGAAATTTTTTTTTTTATTTTTAGCCTCCCTCTAACTGGAGGTTTAAAATTAAAATTTTAAACTGAAATTTTTCGTATAATTTTTCATATTTCCTTAAATAACAAATTCAGATAAAAATCAGTTAATACAATCATCATTATACTCTTTGATTTGATATTTTTAAATAAAATATCAGATCATGTTAACACAAACTATGAGATATGTTGAAGTGATGACTAATTTAATTTTCTCAACTAACGATCAATTGCTTAAAAAAACGATAAAAACGAGCAATAAGAACAAAAGTAAAATACATTAGAGGCTTACAAGTAGAATTACGTAATATAATCAAAAAAAGATATTAGATTATATAATTGAAAAATCACAAGAAAAAAAACTTTTTAATCTCTGGAACTTTTTACAATTTAGCATCTAAACTGTATGAACTACAAGTATCTGATGAGTAAATTAATTAAGCGGACCAAATGTCAATTTTTTTGATGTATAACGCATTACTTAATAGCTGAGAAATAGGTTTGTCGATTGAAAGATCTATATAGGTTTTGGTACTTTTTCTCTAGATTTTTAAAATAATATTGGATTATAAGAGTTTTTAATACATGTATTTTTTTCACAAATATTAATAGCAATATAAAATAAAGCATATAAAAATAAGGCTTCTCTAGGGAAGTAGATAAATTTGTTATGCGATGGGACTTTTGTCAACTCGAACTCAATTGAGATACTTTTTTATTTTTATTTTTTGAATTTTTTATTTTTATTTTTTTAATTGAGATACAGACAGACTTAATGATAAGAGCAGAACGATTGTTATATTGTATAGATTCGGCATAGATTCGAGAGATCTCTAATATTCTAACGCAAACATTTTGCACAGTTCTCTCATGATAGGTAATGCAAATACCCTCGTCGCATATCCGTGATATTACAATAGCGAACGAGTACGAGATTCCATTTTTACGCATTACTCTATTCGCGAGTAGGTAATGTACACATGTCAATTAAACGCCGCGCTCATGTGACGATAATTATATGATTCCGTGATCGAGAGAAAATGCCGAGAGCCTGATTTAATCTAGCAAGTTCAGCCTGAAATTATTCGGACGTAAGCGCAATCAAAACTAATTACAGACGCGAGGAAGGGCGAACGGTCGACGCTTTCGTTAGACAAACTTTGTTTTTGGATCTATTCGCACGATGCATAACGTCTCACATGTTGATAATGGATGCGATATAACTTGAGTGCAATCAACCAGATTGACTCGTGTTCCACGTAATGGCAACATCACGTTACACATTACACTCTTTTTCTACTGTAATTTAAATGTACTAAAATGTAATTGCGAAATAAAAATAAAAAAATATCTTTACAAGAAGGATATAATATTATATTAATAAAAACTGTTCTATGATCGATTATCGGCTGTCGCATTTTCGTTTTTCAAGACACACAGAATAAAAATTATAATGAAATGATTGTGAAAGGAGCGCTTCTGTATACAAAAGCTGATAAAATCAAACCACAAGATAAATGGATATCGAATTTATCGAAACGAGGAGTGCGAGATATTACGCGAGAGTATATCGGAAATGCGTGAGTGCGATAAAGAAAACGATCATCTCTCGTACAGAATGCGAGAAGAGTTTAAATGTCTCCTACGCGTCATACCGTAAACGTGATGAGCGATGAAGCGAGTCGCGGGCATGAAGCGTAACAATTTCTGACCAACGCGGGATATACGGGTATCGCACGGACAATATCGGCCATTAATCATTCCGCCGTATCGATACGGCGCGGATAAGTTATTACGCGAGTAACGCACGATGTTAAAAGCCACGTGCCCGCGGCATTCGTGACGAGATTCCTGGGATCCAGCGTGATTAACCTTAACACAATGCGATACTATTGGAATACAATGGAATAATGGCGAATTGATAAAACGTGATCGATCTTAATCGACATCTTTCGCTATACTTGCGATTAATAATATCAGCACCTTAAGTGTCATATTATGTTCGATCAGGGATGTGATTGTGATTTTATTTTCTGGACTGTAATTTAGAAAATTTTAGGCTACTTTGATTAGAAAATATAATAATTATTTTAATAATATATTTTTAATATTTTTTTATAAAAAACATTTTGGAGGAAAGATAGAAAAATATTATAGTACTATATCTAATTTCGATTTTCTTCCAACGATTATTTTGAATGATACGCTAGTTTAATCACGTTGCACGTGATAGCTTAAGGCATGTGTAAATTGAAAAGGTACAATTGTAACGCCGATATAGATCTCGGAGATATTGAGATACGTAGAGTTTGTAACACTATACTTTTTATTATGTACTGTCACCGTTATTGCAGTTAAGCTCGATTGTTCAGTACTTTTATCTATTCAATATTTTATATTAATGCAAGAATATATTTTTAATGGCACAATTTATCATTATCAATGTTATACGGTGTGTCTATCTCTCTCTTTGTGGGATATACAAATTTATTGAAAAGAAAATCAAGTCATAGGATTTGCAAGATCCCGCGATAATTATATTATTCGAATTAATGCATTATTTTTGCTTCGGAAAAAATTAATATTCCAAATTATAATTCATTAGAGGAAAATTCGTTCAAATCAGTATTAATTTACCTTTTGTAATCCTCAATAATATGTCAATCTGTTGGAAAGTAATCAAATGGTAATTTCGTTCTCTCGATTGACGTTAACTGGTTTTCCTCCTTTCTTAGCTTTGTGACCTCAAATGCAATTATATCCGCTACGAACACTGACTAATAAGTGATATGGCTCAATCAATGCTAGCATTCACGAGTGATGGATATCAACATATTTATTTCTATGCGAATTGCATATATATATATATATATATCGATTAAAAGCATTACATTCGAAGATTTAACTTTGTGGCTTCAAAAAAACTGATGCATATAAAGTTTTTTAATATGTATGTTTTGATGTCTCGAGATAAGACTAACATTTTTTTGAATATTTGTATATTTTTATTCCAAGTCAAAATAATTCATTAAATATTATGACATGTATGTGTGTTGTGTAAAGATAAAAAAAAATATTATAGAAAATATCTATGTAAGAAAAAAACTATATGTTCTCCATAATATAAATACGCTAATAATTTCAAGAGGGCAAGGGGAGGAAGCAATTTAAAAACTATTATTACTTAAAATATATATATTTTTTATATTGAATATTTTGCCTTATTTTTCTTCTTTTGAATATATTTTTTGTTCCCTTCTTTCTGTTTTATAAAATTTGAATAAATTTTCTCACCTTCTAAACGACATAACAACGGTCTGTGAAAGAAAGAAAAAGAGAGAAAGAGAGAGAGAGAAAGCCCGCCTACGTTCTCGCATATTCTCGCAATATATTAACTATGTCTCTGCCTTTGCTGATTTAGCATACCGTTACGACTTACTTTACTCAATCCGATAATGCGTGATTGATAATATGAGTACTTAAAAATTTAACAACCCCGAAGGGAATGATTCGCGACCGGTTACGCGCGGGAGAGAAAGAGTAGGAGAGCGAAACTGTCAGAAATCCGAATTTACAAGCTTACAGACACACATACACACACACACAGAAAGAGAAGAAAAGAAAAACTGAAAAGTCTCGAAACCGGTCCCTAACAATAACAGTACTCAATCATGAAACGCAAAAATTCTATTCTTACACTCTTTATTGTACTTTATGTACTTATTTATTTCACATTACGTGTTAAATACTTAAAAAAATCTGAATCTGAAATTTAATAGGCATAACATTTAATTGAAATGATCAAATTTTGCAATTACTTTATGTGTTTATATCAATTTCTTATTAAAAAACTATCGATTTTTAAGAATCTTACAAAAAATTTATAGCTGAAATAAAAAATATAACGAACATAAGATGAATATGGTACAAAGATAATTTTTCATAAAAATATATATATCTTTTTATCGGTTTTTTTTTTTTATTGAGATAAATGTCTCAGAAATTTCGATGATGACAGCTCCAACTTCCTATTTTATAAATTCTCCTGATATATTAAATATGTATGATTGATTTGCTTCATTCTCAGCAAAATATTTATGTATACTTTACTCATACCTTATACTTTTTATCTGTGAATTCATCAAATTTACATACAGGATTTATGTTGCTCCAAAAATGTAAAATATACAA
The DNA here is from genome assembly GCA_039654545.1 of Plocamopherus ceylonicus. Classification (NCBI taxonomy): domain Eukaryota; kingdom Metazoa; phylum Mollusca; class Gastropoda; order Nudibranchia; family Polyceridae; genus Plocamopherus; species Plocamopherus ceylonicus. Next base: position 6,091 of record JBCJKF010107471.1, read on the forward strand.
AGTCGGAAGAATTCTACAAAAAGCAAATAGAAAATTAATCGCCACTTTATCGACTTCGTCTCACAAGAGATTATATGCGTAAATTCGCCAATTTATTTCAAACATGAGTTTCAAGTCAGTGCGACTTCTTTATTTTCTCACAAACACGTAAAATTTTCGATAAATCGATAAACTCTACATCCTAGAAAAACCAAATCTCGTCATTCGAAAATACTCTCTTTCCGAATAAATGCGCGCTGTCGATTGCAATTTACACGAATTACAGGAACGTAAACGAGAATGAAGCAACGACCCGGTGGAGCAGGAGAGAATGTTTTCCACAGTTATGCTTGACAGACGCGCGAAAACGCAACGGAGCGCACAATAGCGCGCCTCTCTCGACGCGAGTGCGTCGCGGGATGCACTGTTGAGTGACAAGCCGATAATGATAAGCCCGTAATACACGACGGGCGGTTGCGGCAGGGAAACTCGTCGGTTAAATCGATGCGAGGGAGAGTCGTGAATAAACGTCGCGTTTAATCAGCGACGCGAACCGGCACCCGATTTCGCACGCGGATACGTAGAGTGACGGTGTCTGAGCGAGAAATGTGCATGCCAGTTCATATCGTAAAACCTCGTCCAACTCGTTCTGCGAAGGAATATTTGATAAAATCAAGAGCATTCCGTAAAATTTTACTGCCACGAGTCTGACTGATGAATCCTGACGATAAGAGTCGAATTAAAAAATATTTGGCAGTATTAAAATATATCGCGTCCAATGATCGAAAATCGAAGAATTTGGAATAAATTGAGGAGTAAATGAGGAATGAATTTTATTCGATCCGAAATTTTTATACGTTTATTATATAATATTCCTCAATATAAAATAATAATAATAATATAATAATATTTGAATATAGAAGATAATAATTCTCTTGAAAATAATAGTAATGCCTTATTAATTTGCTAAAAATATTTGCTAAAAATTTTTGCTATTTAAATCTTTTAGTATCTTCTACAGTATCGCCGTTCTCTAACATATTTGTTAATTAAATTTCATCATCAGACAGACGCAGTGAATACAGGATTGAAAACTTTTGTCCGTAAGCGACATTGGAAAGATCCCTTGAGCGCGAATTTAAAGGAGGTAGATTAGAGTATCTCCGCTGCCTATGCCTGCGTGAAAATAAGAATATCTGTACAAATTTAAAATACACATTTTCGAAATGAAATATTTCCCAAATTTTTGACTATAAGATAACGAAATCCCGAGATCGCGATAGTAACGATTTATTTCGAGGATGAAAATGTCTCTTTATTATCATACTGACCTAATAGCCGCAGGACACGAGGTACTCGCCCAGTTTTTCAACGACAGATGCGGCCTGTTGAGGCTGTATGGGGTCCTCGTATAGGGAGACAACTACGGCCTGCGTCGTCTTCATGCAGTGCACGCCGATTTTGCCAAGCTTTGCCCTTATCACACGGTCCGTGCCCGATAGGTAGATGTACCTGCTGCCGGCTAAGGTAACGCCCGACGACGTCAGGATGTCCTGCTCCTCGAAGCTCTGCACTAATTTCGCGAGCTCTTCTTTACTTACCTGAAAATAGAGAGAAAAGCCTCTTATATCAGTGACAGCGCAGTGACAGCGTAATAACGCGCTTAAGCTTTTCAGAGGAATGTAAATCCCAGAAGCTACGACACTATCCGTGTCACATAAGAGAGTATCATATTATATTATTATAGGAGATTATATTATTATTATCCAACGGATGTATGATGGTGTTACACAATTTTGGTTTAGACATTCGTTAAGTTTAGAATGAAGATCCCTTAATTTAAAAATAAGATACGCACTTTTCGAATAAAAATTTTTTCTCAAAATTAATCGTAAAAATTTTAAGCTATAACAAATTAATATATACACAAATTGTTCTGTAATGTTAAAAAAAAATTAATTTAAAAATGATAATTAATAAAAAAATTGAAAATTTTTAATTCCTTTCACAGAAAAAAAAAAAACTGTCAATGAAAAGTTCCCCAACGAAGAAAATGAACGAATTGAGGAAGAGAGAGAAAGAGTAATGGGACCAACTATCCTTTGCATTTATTAATTTCATTTAATAGTGAAGTCGCGCACATCACGTTTGTGACATTATCTATTATTATATCACTGCGAATCGTGATGTTGACTCTTGATTACGCAAGAGCGAGCACACCGGTACTTGTGGCAATCTGCAAACAAACGATCGTCTCTCGTCATTCATACTGAATACTACACACACACATGAACGAGTCTGTGTTGAAGTCTAGATATTTAGAAACGCTGTCTATTTTATTCTCGCACAGATGTTCCCGAACCTTGCAAATGCACAAATGAGCGTCTGCACGCATTGTCTATCGAAGAATGCTTCTTTGTGATCCAATATAAGTCGAATCCTTTCCACCTCATTCTCATGATTACAGGATTTAGAACAAAACAAAAATTATTTTTAAAACTATAATAAAGATTTAAATATCGCATTGTGGCTTCGATAGAGTCCTCTTGAGATTGATTCGAGGAATATAATTATTTTGTTTTCCATTCTACATCTCGATTCTCACTGAGATTTTTAGATAATTGCGAAATTATTTTGGGACTGATTGAATTTTAAGAAAAAAAAAATTAAAGCAATAATAGAATGTAAGTTGCGCGAAAATATATCCCTTCGATGGAACAATCTCGTGTATCTCAAGCAATCGATAACATATCCAGCCGCAATTGTCGTGATCTGAAGTATCTCAAGATTATCCGGGGATCAAACTTACGTATAAAAGATGCAATATCGTCGATGCACACGTTATTGGAATCTTCATAAGAGCAGAGCTAGTTGCTAAACCAACGTTATCCCTCCCCCCGCCCCCACCCCCCGCGCCCCCTCCTCCTTCCTTCTCGGGCGACGTTTTCTATCAAAAATTTATTTCCGCGAAAAGCTCTAAGTTCACTATTGAATTGTACTCGCGACATTATTTCAGAGACATATTATGTGATGAATTCCGCGAAATCCACATGCTAATCTATTTTTCATACATTCTGAAAAAGCATAACAAACATTGTTGACACCTTCTTCTGCGCTTTTTTCGAAATCTGATACAGGATTTATGTGCGCATAAACAAATAGAAACGTCCCGCAATTATTTAATCGTTAAATTATCATAGTTATTTGTGCTCGTGAAATTATTGTTAATAAAATTATCAGTTATGTCTGACGCACCAGCTACTTAGAAACAATGTAGTTTTTTTTTTGTTTTTTTGTTTTTCATGGTAGTATAAAACAATTCTGATTATAAATAACTTGGAAATATAAGATGATTCATGTTACTGAAATAATGTTGTTAATTTATCATATTTTATGGCTCGCGTATAAAGAAACAAATATATCGTATTTTTAAAATTACTATTTAATATTTTAATCTGTTTTTTTTTTTACCTGTGGATAAAATTTAAAGTTACATCGTCAAAATAATTAATATGAAACATCCAATGCTTTTTCATATTACAAAGAAATCGTCTGCGAATTTCAAGAATTCGCTATATTGAAGCGACGAGAAGCTTTGGGACGGCTTTGTATAAAAGAATTTGTTCCTCTATTCTCGGCGATAAATGCGATAAAGGAAGACATCGAAAAAACCAGCGCGATGTTCCCGGAAGAGATATCCTGGAAATATATACAAGTGACAGATCTCCGAGAAAAGATCACAGATTTCAAAGTGTCTCCAAGTCAATTACTCCTTTAACCTTTCGTGTCTGACGGATCAGCTGGACATGGACGAGAGAGATAATGAACGATAAGAGACACATTCGCGTCAGCGAATCGATCGTATACTACTTGCAATCGAGCATAGCTACGTAAGGCTTGATAACGACGAGCCCTGTCGAAGCTGACACATCTACAACCTTCAAGAATTTCTCTCATTTCGCAAAAGCGACACGAATGTGAAATGGCTCGATGGCCCACCAACTTTCCTCTGTCGATTCTTCAGTCACGGATTTCTTTGACGAATTTAGAAAATGGATTTCTTTTCAACACGGGAGGGAAAACTCGATAAATTCTGATGTAAATAAGCGTCTCTTTTTTTTTCTTCCTTCTAAAGAGCGCGCGAAGAGCTAGCTATTCTTCACGAGACTTGCAAGAGAGCTATTCTCTCCATAAAGAGTGACGTAGACGGATAGCGTCCGTGAAAGCGGATCGATGCACGCCTAAATGTCGGTGGCGCG
>JBCJKF010107582.1:0-10327 GCA_039654545.1 Plocamopherus ceylonicus
TCATTTAACATAAGCCTATTCAGGTTCATCCATGATTTGATTTCAACAAAACACTGTTGGAAGCGCTCAATTAAGATAAGCAGATCTTCACAAGAAGCAGAATCGTAAATTTGTGTATCATCAGCATAAAAATGAAAATTGAAATTGAAACGGGTGATAACATCTCTCAGAGGTTGCATGTACATTGTGAACAAAACGGGGCCATATAGAGTAAATCCAGTTTACTGCATTGCCATTTGATACACTACACACTAATGAACTTCACTGTGAGGGAGACAAGTGAGTGAGAATGTTTACTGTTAATGTCTTCAAATTTTTCTGAATTTTTTTACTTGATGCTATTTCAACTTGACTGAAAATCTTTCTTTGACCCTCTAAAACATTTGCACAATAATAGACAGACCAGCTAGAATTACAGACAGTGAGTTTAATACAGGTGAGGGTAGGGGAGGGGAGAATGGGCAGAGGCAGCATGTCTTCAAAAATACTCATTTCCAGGGAAACCACTATAACAATTCTAGCTAGTGATTTCAAACTATAGCCAGCATTTTGTCTCTCATACCTAGAATCCTCAATCTGATGTATGGCTATCTGACCATCAACAGGACACGTTGCATGTGAATGGAGCAACCAACCATCTATACATTCTCTGTGAAACTGGAAAGAAAAGGGAAAGCAGGTTATAGACTATTTATGTTGTTAAGCCTTGTTTTGTTCTTTGTTTTTTGTTTTGTTGTTTGTTTGTTTGCTTGTTTGTTTGCTTGTTTGTTTGTTTTTAATTCAAAAGAAAAAGACAATAACAGTGTTTGACCATATAAACAGGAAAGATAATTGTCAGAAAAACATACTCACTGGCAAAATCAAAGGAAAGAGGAATAAAGGGTGGCAAAGAATGACATATATTGAGAGGCATCAACGTCTTTCTGCACACATGAAAACATGACATCGAAAAAATTCATTATAAAGGCAAACAAGAGAGACAGGAACACTGATGTCCATTACAGATGTATCAATGTATGAGGTGTTAAATATTGAAAGTGAAATTCAATAGAACTACTGTCTTTGTTTTTATCATGTCCATTTTATGATTTTCACTGTTTCCCTACAAAACTAATTTTTTTTTTTTTTGTTTGTTTGGATTTGTTTCTCTGATCTTTCCATGAGCAGAATTTTTTTTTTTTTTTTTTTTTAAAGTGTCAACATTTCATTGATGTAACACTGTCATAATCCATGAATCTAAATACTAGTTGGAAGAGCATCCCTCTTTGATATATTTATGCACAGGCCATTTAGGCTCACTGTACAGTAATCAATACAATAACTAGTTTGCATTACAGTGTGACAACTGGGTCTATGGGACAGTTTATAATGTGCTAATGATATAAGAAATATTGCACACTTATTGCATTTGTGGGTCACAAAGCATAAAAACATGTATTAAATGGGTGTCAAAATGTGGGTTACCCAAAAATTTGGAATAACCAGATTTGGATTAAGTGGGCTCAACTATAAATCCATTAAAAACTAAATGAGACAAATCGTTCATGAATTTTGAATCTAATGAATGATGTTTTTCAAAATTTGTATTTGGCTTTCAAAATCCCATGATTGTTGATATTGTTTATTGGATGAAATCACCTTGTGGCCACATGGCAACTTTCGAAGAATTTGTCCGGTAGTGAATCCTCTCAGACAAACACGGCATTGAGATCCAGGTGCCAGTAACAAACTTCTCTCACGAACTTTTAAAAGAGGCAATTGTTGCAATGCTTCTTCAGTCAGGGTACTTAGATCCTCATGGGAGTGTCTTAAAAAAAGGAGACACAGAAAATCAAGAACAAAAATATTTTCTTTTCTTTCAAAAGTTTTGTTGTTGTTTCTTTGCATTACGTTAGTTAGAATTTCCGATCATTTATTAATTCATCAGGTCATATATTACAAGATCAAACTTTTAGAATAAAGATTTGCTAGCACTTTAAGAATAAAAGAGCAATGACCATTCATTAAATTGTATACCTAAATGTATTTGTTATGCTATTCATGTTTCAATATTTCTATTTTCTCTTTGCTTCACACAATAAAATATCCAGTGGTTAAAGGAATTGAAGCAACCCTGTACCTGTCTAACTGCAGTAATGTATCATAATCATCCTCTGAAATATCTCGATTCATCAAATCATTTACTAATGCTGGAGGTAAGGACGCTCCTATACTTCTTATAGCAGCACGCCATCTTTGATTTCGCTTCTGAAAAGTAATTTGTACAGTTTTATGGTCCAAATCAAGAGTACATGTCATTGATGTAGAGTCAAATACTCAAAAGAATAATGAAGATAAATGATATGCAAGACATTGTTTGAGGGGAATATGTTTTTTCATTATTTTGTGTGAACACAGAAAAATTACTAATGAAAATCCTGTTAGTTTATATAACCCTCTTCACATAGCTTTTGAAAGTGGAGATTTAAATATTTGTTGGGCTTTTTTGTTAGTGTGTTCTGTTTGTGTTCCACTTAAGTAGTTGTTTTAGAGTTCTTTGGGTGATAGTGGAGATTGTTCTTTTCTATTTTTTCTTTTTTTTTCCCATGGACAATTATTTGAAACATATAAATCAATAATATCGTTGTTAGTAAGTGCACTGCAAACTGACCTGTCTGAATTGGAAAGGATGGTTGGTGTGGACAGGTAGATTAAAACACCTCTGACACATGTTAAAAGTCGGACATACTGTACATCTGTTTCAAAGAAAAATGATACATAAAACAAAAATATCAATTAAAATTGCACACATTAATTATAGAAGGTAGCCATCATGACATCCAACTTCTAGTTGACAGGTAATGCTTTTATTAGAAAGAAACAAAAACATTAACAACAACAACAGCGACAATGAAAATGACAATGACAACGACAACAACAACAACAACAAGGAGGAGGAGGAGGAGAAGTAGCTGCAGCAGCAGCAGCAGCAGGAGCAGGAAAAGGAGGAGGAGGGGGAGAGGAGGAGGAGGAGGAGGTGGTCCATAATCCTACATCCACAGAAAGTGCTCTGATTGCCATATTAATATTCAGCAGTGGTTAACAAACCCCGGTCCTGGTGATAGATCCAAGGATGCAAGAAGCAGACATTACATTATTTGTGCAAACTCACAGTAAGATTCAATTGTCTAGAATTATGTCCTTTCTCATTAATGAAGTTTCTGGCATTTCATTTTCTGAAATAAATGTTTTTTTTAAGAAGACGGAAACAACTATGCCAACAGAATTAATATAAGCTGATGATATCGACTTTGCAAGTGACCATCACATCGATGTAAGCAAAATAGAGAACATCTTACAAAAACAAAATTTAAAAGTCGGCGTTGTGGTCTAGTGGTAGACACTTGAGCTTACGACCGAGAGGTCAGAGGTTCAAAGCCTGGTCACGGGTGCAATGTTGAGTCCTTGGAGAAGGCTCTTTACGCACATTTTCTCACCATACTTAGGTGTAAAATGAGTACCTGGCCATTAACAGCGTTGTCTCTGTCTGAAAAAATTGTACTAGCGCCAAACATGCAGCTTGTCTCGTCCTTCATGTTATGTGTTGCTGTTGATTGGGGACCCCTTTGTAAAGCGCTTTGGGCACATTAAGTGGATATTGCGCCGTATAAAAAGCTCAATTTAATTTAATTTAAAGTCGTCGTAAGCAAAACTGAATTCAAAATACCAAGGAAAGATATAGAAGACTGGATGCATTGAAGAAAGTAGGCTCATTGTTTGGAAACAAAGAAGACATTGAACATTGTCAACATGTGTCGAACGTAACAGTAAACAAACTTACTAGCATCTGGAAAAGAGCTCACAAAACAAAAAGTGAAAATAAGAATAAAACTGTACAACTCTCTGATCAAATCGATTTTGCTTTTTACAATTGCGTAACAAGGGCATTGACTAAAACTGAGTAAGATAAATTAGAAGCGTTCCATGGGAAATAGCTCCGGAGAGTTTCAGGCATATTCTATCCACAAAAGTTTCAAACACTGCCTTATAAAAAAATGTAAAGAAAACCCACTCTCTATTTCTATTCAAACCTTGCAAGCTAGACAGGGCCTTTTCGGACATATTTTGAGATGTGACCCAGAAATCCAGGCAAACAAAGCAATGGAATTCTATTTCACTCCCAGTAACATTGAATAATGAGCTGAAGAGACTCCCAGGCAACATCAATGGCCGATTTGGAAAATCCAATCAAGCAGAATCGGCGGAATTAGCAAAATTTCACCACAAGAATAAGGAGAACAGATGAAGCTGTGATTTCATATAACCCTGTCAGGCAATAGGTCAAGTAAGTTAAATACAATTTCACTAATTTTCTTTAAGTAGTTAAATTTCACCCTGCACAGGAATGTCTCAATTAGTGTGTTGGCTGGGTTTTTTTACAAATCCAGTGTGTGTGCTGACATTGCTATTATTGGCAGGCAATTCCACTCTGTTTTTGTTTTTGAAAAGAATGAATAATGCCTACAATCCCTCATTGTTGAACCGGGAATGAAACAATGTTTGTGTGATTTTCTTCCCATTCTTGTTGATGTTTTTAAGTCTTGCTTTTCTACAGAAACCATCATGTTTTTGATCTTATAAAGCATGGTCAGCCTTCTGTTTTTTCTCCATGCATGGAGTGATTGCCAGCCGAGGTTTTCAATCATGTCGCTCACACTGGCGGTGTTATTATAGTTTCCGGTTGTGAATCAGACACCTCTCATTTGGACCATTTCTATTTAATGAATTTGTAATTCAGTGTGAGGGTCTCATAATGAAGAAGCATCTCAATAGCTTTTATCATGAGACAAATGAATAAAACAAATATAATAAAATTTATCAGTTGTCTTTCACATGATCTGTTAGATCTAAATCTATGTTGTAGTTGTGGATCATAAAACATATTATTTCAATAAGCGTACCTCATAATATTACTGACAAGTATATGCTTTCAGATTTTTCTTGATATGCAAGTGAGTGAAACTAGTCGATAATTTGAAGGTAGATGTTACTTTCCTTTCATGTGAATCGGAGTGACTTTTGCCATTTTCCGATCTTTTGGTATTTCGCCAGTGTCAAGATGTACAAGCAAAGAGTGCATATTGAATTAATGCAATGTAATAACAATTCTGAAATGGATGATATAATAAAGTTACATCCCTTTGATTAATTATCCAGAGCCTGGAGTCATTTGATTTATACAGATTACATTAATGACAGTGAAGCTGACATGTGACAGAATGTCAGTATACCTGTAACATTTTCCTTCAATGGGAGCTCTAGAACAGTGTGAACAGGCAACACCTAGATGTCGATCCAACCTAACCCCAGGAACATTTTTCTTCACACCTGCGTTCCTTGATTCTGTTTTCAACAATTCAATTGATCCAAAATCTTCCCGGCACATGGGACACTTAATGGTGGAATCTTTGGTAGATTTCTGTTGATGTTCTGCCCAAACTGTCATGCACTTGATGTGGATTGTGTTTCCACAGCTAAACCTGTTTTAAAAGTAAACAAAAGGCCGGATTAAATACTCTGTTGAATTTAAGAAAAAATTTTATCCATTGTATTGCTACACAGAAACTGTTCTATATTTAGAGAAAGGCTTTCTGAACACATTTGAGTAAACTACGGCTCAAGCATTGAAGAATAAAGTGGTTCAAGAATGACTGGTTAAGAAAAATACCATAGGGTTGGATGAACAAAGTAACATCTGAACTTTCAAAAAAAAAAAAATTGAAAATTTTACAGCTGCTTTTTACCCAGAAATATTTTCCTTGTATGAGAGTATATCCGAATACACTGTGTATTGAATAAGAACAATACTATCATTATGTACAATAAAGTAACCTAGATATTTTCATACTATTTTTTGTGTATTTGAAAAACATACTCTTGAACAGAAAAATTCCTGTTGGCATGAGGAATAAGCCTTAAGAAGAGTTTGTGTAAACTTGGGAAGCCTATAATGTAATAAGAAAAAAAAGTCCTAGTAAGACATAGCAATAAGGGATAGAACAGTAAGCAAATTCACTGGGGAGCATTAGCGAATGGATTGAAGTAGAAAATGTATGCAGTTGTCAGAAGAGAGGCTATAGATTCTTAAAAGAAAGAGCATCATGTGAAAATATAGAGGAAAATGCAGCTTATGATGAAATTTTACTGCTGAATAATAGTACTGTTAAAATGTTGTAATGAAAGGAAGCCAAAGATCAAAGAAGGAAAAATGACAGGGATTAAATCTTTTTTTTTTATAGTCAGATGTCTCAAGTTACATGAATTTATGAAAATTCAGGCCCACTGATTCTAATTGATTTTGTTAGCCTCTCATGATACTGCTTTCTAAAAAAAAACAACAACCTACATGACTACTTACTTGCAATATGTAACTGGAAGCTTTTTGGTAAGCAGTTCTTCTTGACAAATAGGACAGACATCATCCTCAGCTATTTCCCGCTGTTGCACATAATTTTTTCCATCTGCATTTTCTTCAGTTTTCTTCTTCACAGTTTCATGACGATTTTGATCTGCTGTGTTTCTGCCTTGCAAAATCTCATTCACCTCCCTTTCTACCAATCCCAATTGCCATGATACTGAAAATGGTAAATGCACAATGAGCTAAAAATAATTGCTTTATATTATATTATAAAACAGGATGATTATTATGAATCAAACATTTAGGTGTGAATGAACTTAATCCAGATTTTTCATGTTTTTTATTTTATTTTAAGAAAATAAATAATTTCAAACAAATTTACAAAGCTGATGATGAGCTCTATGTCAAGTGAATTGTTTTGAATGTTTGGAAAATTTTATGTTGAGTCTGTGTCGGAGTATTACAATATACAGTACTCACCACTTATAAGAACGTCACTTACAAGAACATATCGGTTATAAGAACGGTTTTCTGCCTTGCAGAATACTTTTTTACTTATTTCCATCGGTTAGAAGAAGGCAAAATCAGATATAAGAACGCCTGGTGACAGCTGTTTCCTCAGTAAAACCTCTTTCAATATAATCAAGTTGTAGCAATTTTGCCCTAAAGTAATGGAAAGTTGAAAATTCTTTATGATGGCACCTGAACGCAAGCATATGTAAGATATTTTGACAATCTATTATACTAGGCGATAATGTAGCACTGGTCTGTCAAACCTGACCCTCACTCCCACTTCCACCAGCGCAAGTTAATGATGACATCAAACAAGAAAATTGACGACTTATCAATTGATATCTGTGTCTGGATCCTATGCGTTCTTTGATGAGAACAAAGACACAGGCAGGCAAGCAGGTAAGGCAAAAAGCAAGAAATGAGCGACGAGGTGTATAGGTGGGTCAGATGAACAACTGGTCAGCCAATTGCCTATTGTTTGGCCAGTTTCGGGATATGCTTACATATGAATTACTTTAAGGGCTGGGAATGTCTGCACAACCAAATCAGTACAGATGCCCACAGTCTTCCGGGCATATAATGATAGTGCAGTGCCCCCCCCCCCCATCCCCTCCCACACCTTACCTCCGCCTCCCCATGCTTACAACACCTTGATTCCGATCCCAGAGAAAAACATCAGTTATATGAACACATCGGATATAAGAACACCTGAGCTCCTGATTTGAGGTGTTCTTATAAGTGGTAAGCACTGTATTACTCTATCTCAATCTATTACTCTCAATGTTCAATTCAAACTGTTTTCTAATACGAGGCTTGTCCGTAAAATACCTGTTCTTTTGCCGCTGTGTGTTTATCACTTGAATGATCAAATTGAAACTTACTGACAATTAACTGGTGCCATTTAGCTATGTATCAACATAATCCCAATCAAGATCAACACCTTAGTTTCAACGGTGCGGAAGAGAACCAATACCCTCCCTACAGATAGTTCCGTTAAGATTCCTTAACCATTCTTGTACCGCATCAAAGAGTTCCTCGTCATCATCAAATCTCCTTCCTGCAAGGCGGTGCTTGAGGGGCTCAAACAGATGGAAATCAGGTGCCACATCAGGACTGTGTGGTGTATGTGATGTTTCCCATTTATATTTCTTAAATTAAGCCAATCTTTTGCGACCTTGACCATGCGGGATGTCGCCTTGTCATGTTGCAGAACAACGCCCTTCCTCAGACGACCAAGTCTTTTTCGGCGAATAGCTTCTCTGAGTCTGTCTTAATCCAGGGGGCAATGCATCTAGGACAATGTCTTTTGCGTCCCAAAACACCGTAGCCATGACTTTTTTCACCAAGTGACCAAGGGTTGGCGCTTAAATGTTTTGACTGTATGGGAGGAAAGGTGTTTCCAAGTCATAGAGCCTTTTTTTGTTTCAGGGGTAGAGTGGTGGACCCAGGTTTTGTCTGCCGTGATCACATGATTCAGAAATGTTTCACTGTGTAAGGATTCCTCATTTGTGACACCACCAGGTCACATGTTGTCGTTGCTCTCCTTCCTGTATATAAAAATCGAAGTACAGCTCTGACTTTCAACTTTGACCAATTCTTTAAGGTGGTCGCCATCTTTACCTGGTCATAAAAAATACATCCGGTCACCGAGGAACTTCAAAATTAGTGTTCAGGAAGTGCATTAGTGCAAAAAGCAACTCCTATTTACTGATTCAAAAAATTATGATTAATTCTCGAGATATCTGGAAGACCCGGTTATTTTCCAGACACGCCTCGTACCTATTGAAATGAATTAAAAACAAAAAGCTTTCAAATTAAATTGTGGCACTACAATTAAATTACTCACAAGGATCATTTACTGATAGTTTGAATCTTTTAAGCAGTAGCCAACATATATGTTTGCACAAATCTCTCTCTCGTTTGAACACAGGGCAAGTGCATGTATGTGGATCACCCAGGAAAACCTGAAAAATGAATAGAGCTATGATGAAAGTTTATTTTGTATCATCTTGTTTGTTTTTGAGTTTCAATTGACGAAAGGGCTTATGTGCACATAAATGCTAATTGAATGACATTTTTCTCAAATTCCAGTCAATGTATGATATGACTTACAGAAACCGTACGGCAACAAAGTCACTTATATGTTGCATGAAATATAAAAAATAACATAATATCTGATTCAGCAAGGAGGTTATCATGCTTGCATACATAGCTTAAATGTATATATGATCTATATGCTTCAAAATTGTACCTTAGCATTTTTACCTTGACATTTTTAGGCTCCCCATCTTCTTTTAGTAAAAATCCTGTCGGCCCTGTTTGTCTCAGAAGATAAATAGTTGCTTCTTGTGCTTGTGTTTGATGCCAACAACAAGCCTCACTAACTTCCCTTCGCCATGGAACACTTCGAGCCATGATCTAAATAATCATAAGCCAACAGATGTCAATTATCATCTGGCCATGAGGAATGAAAGAGAATCATTTTGAATATCCTCATAAAAAAAAGTTCTAGGTTTTTACATTGGTTCTGTTTACAAACAACATATATTCTGGAAGGTATAATAATCCTTACTGCTACTGCTATTATTACATTTCTTTTTATTACTGTTAAGGTCCATTGATAATACAATAGTGGGTTTTACGTTGCTCAAGGATGGGTTCAATAACTTTTTGTTTATGTCTTACAGATACACATGTTGTATGGTATTTCACGTGAAACTTTTCCATTGGCAGCTGGTACTGATGGTCAGGGTGGGCAAGAGACACCATGTTTTTAAAGTTTGCTTTGCAATGTTGAAAATAGAAACCAAACAAACTCTAAAAATTAGCTACTCATAAAAATATGACTGATATAAAGAAAGCTCTTGAAGATATAAAGTAAGAATACCCTGAGATTATTCAAGGTCTTGACCTTGAAGCACCCCTCTACTTTTCAATCCACCACTTTTCCTTTGCCAAAAAATCTGTAATTAGTACACTGACAAGGCCCATTTGATGCTCGGGTGGGCAAATCAGGGTAAGGGTGTAACAAAACCACTCTACGTTATTGACAACGGTTTGAAATTCATGATTATCATTGTATGTTAAAAATGTCCAACTTCTTCTTATAAATATTTCTAAATGCACATGTAAATTAATTTCAACTTTACCTTTCTACCACTTGGGAAAAGTTTCAACCCGTCTAATGCTTTATTCATGTACGATAATATTGGTTTTCATGGTATAGGCTTCTTTTCTTTTTTTTTTTTTTTCCCCCTTTCATTTATTAATCTAACATTGAGGCTTCATCTTAAACATGTATATCCAATAAGCAGATACACTTTACCACCTCCCCCCTACCCACCCATCTCTCTCTCTCTCTCTCTCTCTCTCTCTCTCTCTCTCTCTCTCTCTCTCTCTCTCTCTCTCTCTCTCTCT
>JBCJKF010107693.1:0-16307 GCA_039654545.1 Plocamopherus ceylonicus
TAACACACACACAGACACACATACACGTTGCGTATCGCGGCCAATGATGATCGTAGTGTAATCGAACCAGAAAAAAAGAAGCGGGACACAAAAGGCGAATTAAATATAATTATATATCTATCACACTATATCGAGAGTTGTGCGCTGCGTTTACGCGATTTAAGCTAGTTCATTTGTAAATAAAAACTATTTGACTCTTTGATTTCTTGTATGGTGTATTAATTGACTCTATATACATAATTGCCTCCCTCAGTCTCCCTTCTATGTTCATCAAGACTTACATAAACCAAATGGATGAGAAGATTAAATCTTCTTTATTACGATCCAAGATCTCTTTCCGATATTTATGTCGTAGAAATAATATCGCGCGCAAAACAATGGAAACAATTTATGAGCAGTACAAAGTCACTATTGTCTCTCCCTCTCTCTATCATTCGAGAGCGATATTGCCTTAGCGCATACACTTTTATAAATTGTGTGTAAGAGAGTGGAAATTAATTATAAAGCGATCTCTTAAGCTACGCAAGCTAACTGCTGATAGGTAAGACACATGCCGGCATTGTCCGCCAATGCGCCGTCCGCGTTGCTACCGAAAGCCACCCTTATCCGGAAGGGTGTAGTCCAGGTCTCCACCCGGCAATTACCCTCCGCGTCGAGTTCATCTCGTCTGCACAGCGAATTGCCGCAACGTTCCAGATTGCAGATACCCGCTACATTGTTTCCCGGCTAAAACAGACACACGTTTTCCGCTGAGATCTAATAAACGAGTCTTTCGAAAACTAGCTAGTTCCTATTCGAATATTTTATTTTATCAAATTCGAAAGTTTTCGAAAATGATTGAAGTTCTTTCGCACAAATTGATATTTATATTGAGAAGAATTGATAAAAAAATTTCACATTTTTTAGATAAAATCCATGCCAGCTGCAAAACTCGATATTTTTCGAAGAAAACCATAAAAAACTGGTCTTTTCCATTAAAAATATTAAAATAAATAGAAAATCTTCTTTTGAATATAAAAAGACTTCAATATTATATTAATTTCATTTTTTTATAAACTATAATGATTAATATGATTTATTAATTAAAGCAAAAAAGTTTTTTTGCATGACGTTATATAAATGTATATTATAATCTTACATATTAGTTTTTTTTTAGTTTTTGTCAGATTATTCCATTGGATACAGGGGCAGAAAAAAAGTTTTTCCATTCACTAGACTTTTCCTGTCAACTCTGATATTCTTGCGCGATTTATATTTTGCATTATATATTAATAATCTCCTGGCTTAATTTGATTTAATTAAAATTTTTAATTCAATTTAATCAAATTCCTTTTTTAATAGTTATGCTAGGGATACAAAAAAAAGAAAGGAAACTAGTTGTGTTACTGATCACTCGCGACAAATGATTGAATGAAATTAAACGTGCAACGTACCGTGATAAATTCCTCAAAATCGCAGGGGATAAGTATTCGATCCTTGCACCATCTCCCGATCGGAGATGCCAAATTCGTGCCAGTAGTGAGGACCATCTCCTGCTGCTCGGGCGATCCCGCACCCGAGCCTTCGACGACATCCGCAACGGAATTATTCGCGACGTTATTGAGATCGACGATAGCGGAGGCGTTTCCATTGCTCGCCGTAGCGGGAACCGCAAGGACGTTCGTTGTGTTGGACCGGTCAGGTCCTATCTTAAAAGAGTCTGACGTGCACGGCTGATAAGCGATACCGCACATGTCTCTCTCCTGACGCACGCACAATAAGTAATCGTGTCCGGCGAGATATCGGCCGTTCGGCAGATAATTGAACGTCCTCAACGTGCCATTCGGCGAGCGAAAATATTGAAGACACCCGACTGGCGCCCGTTGCTCGAAACCCAATTGCACCACGCGCATCTCCCACATTCGTGACTGCAGGCCGTTTGGCAGCCGGAAGTTTAAAGTGATCGGTTTGTTGCCTTCGCTCGCGTCCACGTACACTATTAAAAATATATGTGTATCTGTATATAAACACTAAAAAAATATATCAAATCCAAGAAAATTCTTTTTGATTTAAAAAAATTATTTATTTAAATACTGCAAAGAAATTAGTTATTTCAATCAAATAGAAAATATTAAATATTTGAATTAGTAAAATATAAAATATATTTTATTAATAACTTTTATATTTATTATATTAAATTACTTCCTTAAATCGCTCGAGAAATATCGTGAACGCGAACGATGGATTTTATTGCGAAGAAAAAGCTACAGATTACAAAGGCAATGAAGCGATAAAGTTTCTCACCATGTTGTCCACTGTTCCATCCGCACAGTTCGAAAGACGTCCTGCTATTATTAATCACCATAACATCCCCGTCACATATACCAGTCATTGCATTCGGTTGGCCCTGAAATTTGTTTTCAATTTCTCTTTATCTCTTTCTCTGACTTATTTACAAGATTATGTATACAGTGCTCTAAAACCGGATGCCCTTTTAATACTAGATTATAAAGAGACGATTTTGGAGATGATTTTTCATTAATAAAAATATCGAGGCGTCAATAATTTTCTAAGTTCTAAATGATTGAAAAAGGAGAGCTAATATATAATAATAGAGAAAAATTTCCATTATTTGCTGTTTAATTTTTTTACAGTGTACATTTTCTTTCAATTAATTTTAAATAAAATTTACTTTAATAGAATTTTAATTTGAGACCTTGTTATAACAAATTGAAAATTAGCAAAAAATTATATCCCTCGATATTTTCGTTAAAAAAAATAGATTCCAAAAAATGAATCAGAGGATCTATTAAGGATATCTGGTAATTTTGGGAGTACACTAAACACTAATATATTTAGATAAAATTAATTTAATAAATAAAATATAATATTTTAATAAAATGAAAAGAATCGAATCTTTATAGAAATACAACTAAATATCGATTTCCCAATAACAAATAAGCATTGTCGCAATCCTTAGGAAAAAAGTGTTTCATTTACATGCTTCGTGTTAGCATCGACATTGTCTTGGACACTTGCGAAATATTAGATTGCATATTAAGCGGCATTCAGGGAAATCGACGTTTGCGATTGGCCTAAACGAATTTTATATCGGTGGATAACAATAAGACATATCCCTGAAACTTACAATGTTAAAATGGATAAAGTCGATCCTCAACTGACTGACCTCCGTATCGATCTTCCGTACGACCACCGTGCAGTTCATAGACCGGTCGATGAGGTTGGGAAAACCAGGACTGGTCACGTAGGTCAGATTATTCTGTACCTCGTTGTCGCAGCTTGCCGTGACTGAAACCACATTAATTGACCGACACATTAACGGGATACGCAGAGTTGCGGTGCCGTATGCTTTAAAATATTTAATTAAACGTTAATCACTCTAACGCGATTCCGCTTCGTAATTTTTTATTGCGCGCCTGTATATTTCTACATCGGCGGAAACGGACAAATACCGCATCGATCATCTTTTTAAAGTCGTTAAGATATCATTCGTGATTAATGCAGGATTGTATAAATGTATAATATAATAAATTGGCGCGCGTCCAATATTGTCACCAATATAATGGCGCTATTAGCCTTCTAAAGTTAAGTGGGAAATCGGACACCTGAGTTCTTAACAGAGTTAACTTCTCTAAGTAATATCTATAAGCTGCTGCTTCCTTACTTTTCTCATGTGTATTCTGTACGTTAAATAATTTTTTTCGAAACAATTTTCTGTAATCGATTGATTTTATATCGATTAATTTATATATAAAATAAAAAATCCGAGTTTGATGCTGACTTCTCTACAAGAATATTAAATATATATGTATTACGTCAATTATAATAATTTTCCCGTAAAACAATTTTGCAAAATTGCCATTAATTTTACGCAAATTAATCTATATTATAAAAAAAGATCTTAAATTTAGAAGTATGCTGAAATTATGATATGTAATTACTAATGGTTACACGGGGAGAGTCAGTTATTCTTGCCGAAATTTCTTGATCATAATTTACATTCTCGTGGACGGATTAAATGTGAATGCCAAACATTCCAAATTTTCGCGAACTATTCGCCGTAGGCATCATCGTGCGATATTCTCGCGAGCAGCCTCCGGCTTCGATAACGAGTTCTCATTCAGGTATTCAGTGACCGTTTTAGAATCACGGGATGCTATTCAATAGCAACCCACCGCTCCGGTTAAGAAGAAGCGGTTACCGCCTTTGCATGTAAATCTTACTTCCTACATCTCGTAACTTGAGATAGCAACTTGGTGTGGACAATATAAAAAATGTATGAACGTCTAACATCGCACGTTGCATTCAACGATTCGACAAAAAGAATGCAAAAAGAAAGAGATACAGACGGTTAGCGTTTGATTCGAAACACTCGCAAGCACAACGTGTATCGCACACAAAATATTCAAGATTCTATTTGTGCTCATATCAGATATATAGAATACAGAATATTTCTCTAGAAATCATCCATCTTTAATTCTAACAATTATGATTCTATCATAAATTTAAACTTGGCATTTTTTGGCTTATTTGCATCGTAAAAATTTTTTAAATATATTTTAAATAGACGCAAATTATGAAAAAGTAAGCTTTGCTCGAGTACAAAAATATAATCCATAAATCCATATATTATCCATGAACTAATAAAATTTAGATAAAAAAAATGTTATACGGTTATAAGTTATACAAAAAGATCTACATCTATAAATATAATATATATTTTCTTTTCTATCGTCCTTCGCCGCTCATTACATAATCACTGTTCTAATCTCGTAAAAGCTATAAAGAATTTATTTATAGCTAAAGGTCACGTCCACATATCTTCGATCGTGAAAGCATCAGAAATTTGTTTTATTCGTGTTGTAGAGCTCTTGGAAATTCACATAAAGCACACATACATACGAGGTGAGAGCGAATATATGTACTACATTGTCTTCAAATTGCACCTCGAGCTTCATATCGATAAATTATCGTGAGATAACGCATTCACGATCGCAAAACTCGGACATGCGAGATGCATCGAGAAGCAGAGGTACTGGTAGGAAGTGGTGTTCGGGAAATCGGTCAAGAATCCGTACGTACGGTATGGCCCTGTTTTCGACAGAGCATGCACCGTGGCGGAAAGAGCGAATGGATGCAGACCGGATAAAAAGCAACAAGGAACAATTGGATGAAACGGAGATGGAAGATGGAACGGTCGCGAAAAGACTAGCCGTACGAAAACTTCTTCCGCGCTAAGAGATTCTTGAAGATTTAAAAAAAAGAGACGGTATAAAAATTAAAGCAGAAATACCCATCTATTTTTTTTGAATTTCGCAATCTAAAATATATACTTGAAAAAGAAAATCGTTATAAAAATACTACTAGTATCTTCTAATATTAAATGTTCCATTAATGCACATAAATAGTATATTACTTTATAAATTTTAATTTAAAGTTCGCTCCTTTCTTGAATTGAAGCAGCGGTTAATTACAAAATTATTAAGTCTAATATTTTGAAAATTAAAACATTTTGCGACAAATTAAATTCTAGAGTTAAAAATGCACGACAAGATACCCACTTTTCAACAAACTTCAAGTGAATTTTATAAAATGTAATATTAAGTTTTTAAATTCTCAAGAAATTTATCGTTAAAAATTAAAAAGTTGTTAAATACAATCACGCTGGATCAATAAGAAAAAAGCCTCTTAAAATTCATGAAGAAATTTATCGAAAGCAAAAAAAACTGTTTTACATTTAATAAAAAAAGTCAAATATCAGCTAAATGTCAATTTCGAATTGATCGTGAGTTTCGAAAACACATAGGACATAAACAAGACGTAGAAGAGACCTGTTGGGCTCCTTGGACTCCTTGGACCCCTTGGACCCCATTGACGATGCACGATTCTCGATGACCGTGCCGAAAGACATTAATTAAATAACTGTATAATTTGACCTTCAGTTTTTTCTCGTCGTACGAGCTCTCGTATACCGTTCCTCTTCTTTACTTTTTTCTTCGAGTGCTCCCTTTCACGCTATCGAAGAGAGCGTGTGCCGCTTAAGAGAATTCCATCTCGGAATTACGCCCAACCATCCCGATACCGTTAAATTGAGATGCGGGAAACTTCATTGATCGATTTGGCATCAATTCCGCAAATCGCAATCGTCTTTGGACGCTAAAAAAAAGCACCATCCCTAGCAAAAGACTTTCGCGCGTACTTTCAGGTAACTTAAATGATGCGATCAATCATATTTAAATAGCATATACAAACCGTCGTAGATAAGAGAAGCAAGATCGCAAATAAAAAAAAAATATATTTAATATATTTCGAGATACCTACAATGTATCGCAGATACATCGAAAAAAGCCGATATTCAAATTATCTTTTTCTTGGAACGGTGCTCTCGCTCAGAGTGAATTTTACGATATCGCTCTTGATAACAGGTAAAACCCATGCGGTTTATGATGAAAATGACGGGAAGAACTCACATATGCAGCACACGCCGAATCCCAATGCACACGGCCCATGAGATACCCCACGCTTGATGCGACACTCATATGTGTTCATACATGTTCCTTGACGTCGTTTGTCCTCGGACAGGCACTCCTCCTCCACCGGAACGGGAAAGAAGTTTAACACTGCGCAAAACGAATCAATAAATGCGAAGACGAGACCACATGTTTGCTCAGACTCTAACTCATGTAATGTCATTTTTTGCGATTATTTTCCCGTCACTGTGTAAATGAATTTCAGACATATAAAATAAATAAGTCGGTTACTCTCTTTCTTTCTTTCTCTTCTGTAAAATTCAATAAAATAATAAAAGTTACTTACGATTCAACATCTCCCTTTTCTATTTTAACTAAGTATTTATTTACATCGAAAAGACACTTTTCAATGAAAATTTAATTGCATCAAATTTCTCAAACTTTAATCTAAAAATAATCGATTATATCATTATAATACATGTACATGTATCTTTTTAAAAGCAGAATAATGTGTCTTGATTGAAGGAATGAACGAATGACTTGATAATAATAATATAGTTTCAAATTTTTCAATCTTTTGATTAATAACACATATTCTGGACGCAACATTACGTTACATTATAACCTTAACCGGCATAATCCAGTGTAGCAATATGCCATATGTATATATCGAATTTAACATTCGCCACTTGTCTTGTTTTACTCACCCCTGGAAAATCGAGTCGCATCCTGTTCAAGCAGCTCGTTCGACATGGATTTACTTGCCGCGCGATTCGGCCAGAGATTTAGCCCTAAGAGCGACCATTGATGCGTTATTTCCGGCAAGAAAAGCATCAAGCCAACATTATTCAGCGTGTACCGGACACCGCCCCCCGCATTCGACGGAAACGATGCTTTAGCCACCGTAACACCGACGCATAAGACGACGAATATCCCATGATAGCGTGAAGGCATAATCGCGCCACTGGGTCACCGGTGCCCGTGATATCGCATTCCCGATGGCTGCAGGGACTCATCCGCGCTAACCGAATACCGCACTACCGACTGACTGTCAACGGGACCCTACGCGCGTCAGGCCCACGCGTCCGGGGCCTTCTCCCACCACCAGCCGCAATATATTTTCCCGCGCATTTCTATTCTCCGACATATTTTTCTATGTAGGTTTATATTTTCAAGATGATATAGAATGTGTAACGGTTTATAGATGAATATATTTTAATACATCTTTTTCAACAGTTATATCATGTATAAGAAACGGAGAACGAAAAAAGAAGATAGAAGATTTGGACAAAAAAAAAATAATTATAAATTGAAAATTAATAAAAAACAGAGAGAAGTAAACACAAAGCTTTTGATAAATATTATTTTAAGTTTAAAAAATATTAATTGTCAAAGATTAATTTATGATAAGATCACGATCAAAAATTATAAAATCTATGAATATTCTAAAATAAAAGAAAGTTGATTCCAATTAAAATATACTAAAAGTTTTTTATCTTTCCTTCAAATTTCTTATACAAGAAGAAGTATATAATATAATTATCCCCTGCAATATAAATGCTTTTCATATATATATGTACACATTTTAACTTCTTTTATCAACGGTGCTTACATTTCTGAATTATCATCAGACGATTATTCGTCAATTATGTACCTACATAATAAATGTAGGTGGCGGATATTAAACGACGGTCGATAAGTTTTGAAAAATGCCGCGATGGCGATGGCCGCTCTGTGCTCTGTGCTTCGCTGTGTGTAGTTTTCTCTGCCGTTACAGGTTACAGTCATAACAATGTTCGGCCTACCCGACAGGCGGTGAAGAACAGTGAAGGAATTGACTCGTAAACGAGATTGAGAGGCGATTAGATATTACGCTGAGAAATTTCATCGAGCGAACGACGATCTGGCAATTAGGTAAGTCGATTCTGTCTGTTCGCGATATAGCGGGTACGAGATATCAACAAGATTGGTGTCGAGGCCTAAGACGACGACGACAGCGATGATAATGATGATGATGATTTAATCGAGCGCGCGTTCCTCGATATTTTCAGGATGACAGAATTTTTTCATTTTTCGCGAATGCTTCGCGTTACGAGCGCGTTTCCGCGAGCACGCGAAGTCGCGTAAAAGATTTCCGCCGTTGCTCGTCTAACCTCCCATCATTCCCACATTTGATTATTTGCATTTCGTTAACGCGGGATCGAGAACGCGGTATTCTGTCGGTGAAGTGACAGAAATATGAATAATATTTCGTGCTCGCCAAGTGCGCGAGCGATTGGCGACACTCTCGCGCGAAATCAATATCTCTCTCTTGTCGATCGATTTGGCAAAGTTAAAGGGTTAAGTTCTTAACTTTGCTCGACTTGTGTTCTTTTTTTTTTCTTTTTTTTTCTTGCGTTACGAAAATTAGTTCAGTTTCTGTGGTACATACTTGTGGTTTCTGGTAGTGGAACTGGTTGCTCTCTCTTCTTTGAGAGAGCATTCTGAGAGAAATTCTGAGATTCTTTTACAATTGGTAAGTAGCTGGAGAATTATTTACATATCCTCCAGCAAGATAGTAGAAATAGTAATAATACTATTAGCGATCGCATATAGATGGTAAAAATAAATGCTTTATCCTATTTTCTGTAATTAAGATGCCGCAAGTTTTATTATGCGTGTACGTATATAATGTGAAACAAATTATATCTTAACTGTGATAATTGTAAGCGTACAATATGTGCGTTAGTATCATCATTTTTTATGTATAGTTTTTTTATGTACACGGTAGAATCTCTTATAAAAGCTTTTGAATAAATTTACAAAGCTTATTATTGAAAATATTGAATTTTATGATATGTTTTGTGCCATATGTGTGTCTCATATATGTGCATATTGAATACAAACTCATAGTTTTATTATATTTTTTAGAATTAAAGTTAAGTATAACAGAAATGTCTCTTTTTTTCTATTTAATAATCATATTATATACATTAAACATGCAATATTATAAATGTTTAATTAAATTAAATATTAGCGCATACAGCAACAGCATGGTAAGTAAATACGGCTAATTCACATTTTCCATCACAAATTATAATAATTATAATATTAATTGCTATACTGTGAATTACCAGAAATTGCTACTACAACGTTGGCTGATGATAATAAGTGGAATTATATTCGTAGATAAATTCAATTATCTGTGAATGTAATGTGCTAATATTTATTACATCGCATAACGTTTTTTTAACACACTTTCAAAGCAATCTAAAAAATTTTTCTTTTTCAAATTTTAGAACTTTTGTTGTAAATGAAATATAATTGTTATCTTGTGCCAACCTCGTCATATGTATATATATATATCATTGTCATTTTCTTGACCTTTATAGGATTTCAATATTTTCAGAAAGCATCGTGGAGACTCTTCGCCCGCTAATTACAGACGTATCATGCAGAACTTTGATGATCTCGATATAGAGGGACGTAATCCTTCTCACTTATCAGAAGAGGATAAGGAAAAGGTAAAAAGAATGTAACGGATGCAAGAATCAATCAAGGTGTCACAAATTATGCATGCATTAATTGCGAACAAATATAACTTATCAAATATTATGTGCAATGAATTTGATCATCCAAATGTTCAAAGAGGATCGTTTAATGCGACTGTGAAACATACGGGTTTAACATTTTACCCCCAAAAATGGTACAGCCGAATGTTATTATGAACATTTTTGAGACTTTAACTTCAACAACGTGGAACATCGTTCATCTTACGAATCGTTTATGTTCTATAGGAAGA
This sequence comes from Plocamopherus ceylonicus, assembly GCA_039654545.1. Classification (NCBI taxonomy): domain Eukaryota; kingdom Metazoa; phylum Mollusca; class Gastropoda; order Nudibranchia; family Polyceridae; genus Plocamopherus; species Plocamopherus ceylonicus. Next base: position 10,252 of record JBCJKF010107693.1, read on the forward strand.
ATATGATCGCAAGCGTATAATGCGATGCAGCGTTACCGCTGAAGATGGTGCACTGAGACCAGTCTACTCCGAGACCGAAGACGGTGATATATGGTGTCATATCTGTAATGTTGCCCTATTCGGAGCACATAAGTTGATAAGTCATAATCTGTGTAATCGTCACAAGATGAAACTGGACGAGTGGCCATATCCAGTTATGCTATGGTCCAAGCGACCACAAGACGTATCCAAGACGGTCGCCCCGGTGCAGTCTACGACTATCGGCGACACTCTGGCACCTGGCGAACCAGTGCCACCTGGCATGGAGGATCAAATTACGCGGATCACATCGATACAGATGAGCTTGGACCGGCATCAGAGCTCGCCGCTCGTCGGTCTCGAGTATTTGCTGGAATTAGTGGACAATGACTCGTGCGAACCGAGTTATACGTGTGTTTTGTGCGATAAACGCGGTGATCCACGTACAGTAATGGCCCACATTACCAGTTACAATCACCGAATCACATACCTCAATAGACACTTCCCGACTATATCGCGAGCGATTACGGAATTACCGCGTACGCCTAATTATAAGCGCGGAGCCAATGAAATATCGGTGTTAGTGGCCAAGAAGATCGAAGAGAAGTTTGGAAGAATGAAGCCGCAATTGGTCGACAAGATTCAGTTCGAAAAAAATAAGATGGTATATATCAAGAGGGTTTATCAGGATGTTCATTTTAGGTAAGTCCGAGCATTAGACCAATTAATAATTTTATTAATGATGTTTATCATTATCAAAATCTATTTTCTCAGTTTTTAACTTATGTTCATTACTTACTACAATACTTAAAAGTTACGAACATGACATTTCCGAAGCTTCCCTTTAATAACTCTATGATTATTTACTTGACATTATTATATAAAAATCAATGTAGCTGTTTCCTATATACAGGGAAACGCCAGACTGTACGTTTATGGAAGTTTATGATGTGCGATGGGTGACAAATTTTGATGAAAAAATGGCAGAAATAAATGGTAATGTTAGAAAAAAAGGTGAGTATAACATGCATATACATTTTATATACTTATATTATATAATTGTATATAAGATAAATGTGCATTGTGGATAAAACTATTATAAAATACATTTTTTAAATCATTGATTTCTATCAAGATTCCAATATTGCCGATGAGAAGATTGATGATAAATTTAAAAAAGATGACAAGAAAAAGGAAAAGTCGCCTTTAAAAAAATTAGATACAAAAGGAGAAACTTCAAAATCGTAAGTAAACGTGGCAGTAAAGCCAAAAATATAATTAATTATGGAGAAATAAGAATAATATTTGCAAATTTTTAAATATATTTTAACATATTAATCTCTCTGAATAGAATGTAACATTTTTTTTTTTTTTTCATTTGAACAGAGTCTGTGTCAATCAGATTTTTTTATTATTTTGTACTTTTCTTTAGCTAATGTTGACATAACTTTTAAGAAAATGAGAGCATACTTTTTATTTTGTCGTTATTCTATGCTATAACGTTTTTTTTTTAATAACTCTTAATTTAAAATATATCTTTATTTTAGGGGTTTCAAAATGCGTATATTTAACAAGGATAAAATGAGTCTTCGTAAAACTTCACCGAAACCTGAAGAGATTGTAAAAAAATCGCCTAAGCGTCCTTCAGACGATACTAAATCGCTGTCGTCACTTTCGAGTATATCTAGCAGTCCGTCTCCGTCTCGTTCAAGATCTCGTTCACCGAGTCGAGGTAGAAAAAGAAGCTCCATCGAAAGAAGCGCCGGCAGGTATCGTAGCGGCTCACGATACTCGCGCGAACGTACTCGCGGTCGATCACGATCGCGATCACGATCGCGCTCGTTGCAACCTCTTAGGGAACGCGATAAGTGGGACAAATACCGCGAGCAAATTAGACGCGCCGAGGAAACGCTGGATCGTGCTCTAAAATTCCACGAGAAAAACCCCGAGAAACATCCGTCTTATCCGGACGAGTGGAAGAAATTTTGGAACAGGCGATACAAGGAGCTCCAAGCTGAGGGTAACGATCCGAGCAAACATGACTTCAAGCCAGAATGGATCGAGTTTTGGAATAAGAGGATGCGCGAGATTCATAACGAGCAACTTCAACAACGGAAAGAGGAGATTAGAAAAAGATTAGAATTACCCGAGGATAAACCGCCGGAGAAATGGATACCGCCGAGGCGAGAGCGAGAGCGAGAGCGTTCCCCCGCAAAGCGCAGCAGACATCGTATAGAGAGTGACGACGAAGTGGAATACGTTGGAACGAAAATGATCAAGCCAGATTATTACGATCGCCACGAGCTCAGGGAGCGAGAATACATGTATTCTGCATACGCGCGTGGAAGGGGAAGCGTGTATAGCCATAGTTATCCGCGAACGGCATCCCGTTCCAGGCCAATATATTACGCGACGCCGTATCCCGTGAAGGAAAAATCGCCCACTCCGCCTGTTGCAGACGAAAGCTTGACAGAGGATTTTGAAGTAGTTAGTCTTTTACGATTGCTTACAGCGCTCGAGGGACAGCTTGGTTCTCTCGGTCCTAAGATAGTATCGCTTCTGTCGAAAGCCTTAGCAGCCGAGAAGGCCAAGCCGAATTCCGCCGAAGAATTATTGTACGATGAGGAAGTAAGCGTTCTGTTTGAAACCGTTAAAGAAAAGCTCAAGGGCCAGTTGTTCGCGGGCATGGTAGAAAAGATGGCGATTACGGCCACTAAAACTGCTATACAGAATATCGCCAAGTTACTGCACAGAGCCTCCGAAGGTAAGAAAAAACTTGAAGAGGAAAAGAAGAAAAACAAGGAACGAGAACTTCTGGAAGCATCTAAACCCGCGCCAAGTTACGTCAATAGGACCCCATACACAAGATCGGTAGAGATTCTTACACCGTCCATTAAATCCGAACCGGTGAGCGTACCGGGTATCGGTACGATCGACAAAGTTGCTATCGCTCGGCAAATCGCCGCGGCTCTCGTCGCGCAAGGTAGAACAAATGTTTCTCAGGAAGAATTGGAGACTCTCATTAATGCCGTAGTCGGCATGGCTGAGGCATCGAAGCATTCCGATAAACCCGTGACCACTGCTGACTTTGTTAGAGGTCTGACGAGTAATTCCGGCAATGTCGGGGCTGCCTCTCAAGTAGCGGAACCCGCAAAAACGGTCACGATTGTATCAAACGATTCCACGGAACGGCAAGCCTCGAAAATGGAGGATCTGTCGGACATGGATCTGAAAGTAAAGTTGCAAAACTTTAAAGATCTAAATACGCAGGAGCAACACGGTCTTATCAATTTTCTGAAGAAGCTCGAAGCGAGCGATCCGATTAAAGTGGAGAAATTACGGAATTTTGTCAATCTTGGCGTAATATCGGGTAATACAAAATCACCAACTCCGGAGATCGAAGCCACGATTGGCAGAAACAGGAAGAGTATCTCTCCGTTTTCCACTCGAAAAGGGAATCAAAATCCAACTGATGACGACGACAAATGGAAACCTAAGGTGGACATGTTCGCGAACGACGAGGACGAGGAGCAGCAAACGAAAAAGGATAACGATCAAGACAAAATGAAGACGAAGATAGATCTGTCTGATGACGATGACGATTATACGTACGAAGATATCTACAAAGCGGCGAATAAGAATGTGAGCGAAAATGAGAAAGCCAAGAAATCCCGCGCTTTTTCCAAATCTCCGAAATCGTGGTCGCGTTCGAGATCGAGATCCAGATCCAGATCGCGATCACCGGTGCCGAGGCAGAAGGAAACCACGAAGACGAGCGATCCGAACGCGATACTGAACGAGACGAAACGTCTGATCGCGAATATTATGTGCGATCTGCCCAACAAATACGTTCCCAAGTCGCATACGAGTTTGACTAGTGATACAATCGAACCGATAGCGAATCCCGTCGAACAGATACCATCAACCGGAAGCTTCTACAATCAAAGTTTTCTTCCAAATAATCAGCCGCGGCCGCAGGGACAGCCGTTGACGGCCTATCCCAATGTGTCCAATCAGCAGTTCGCGAACTATCAGCAGCCGCAACAAATGTTTCCCAATAATTCAGGTTACGTAGACGACGGTTATAATTATCAGGGTTATGGTAATATGGGTAATCAAGGCCAATACGGTGGACCATCGATATCGTCGAATCAGTACCCTCAACAACCTTACGGCTCTTACGTCGCGCCGCCACAAGCCGCGCATCCATCTAACTACGTTCAGCAATCGCAGTCGCAGCAATACGATGCTTATATGCAGCAACCGCGATTTTATTGAATCAATATCAACTCGTTAATGATGCGCATCTTTTACCGAATATTCGCGTTATAACGCGTCGCGAACGCTATGGCGAACTCCAACGACGTTTCAGGTCTCGTTCTCTCTCTTTCTTTCTCTTTTTATACATGTAGTTGTACGATTGTCTGTGTAAGTTTACTCGCGAATGTATCTTTAACAAAATGAATTAGATCTTATTTCGAGATTAAGCAGTGGTAATACTTTTCTTTTTTTCCGCGCGAGCACTTTCATATAATACAATTTATACGAAATTATACTTGAAAACATTTTTTATGTGTATCCAAGTGTTTTTTGTCCGCGCGTAATCTCTTTCTCCGCACTTTATTTTGATAAAATCCATATATTACGAGATGCGCATAAAATTGTTATATATTATACTATTTGCAAACGGGATAGAGTCTCGTTTCAATGTATGACGAGTATATTGGAAAGTGTGCACTAAATATAGTCGTTTTAAATACGTAATGTTACGAGATCTTTTTGTACGTTCATACATCGAGTAAAGTTTGTCTCTAAACGCGAGTCTTCATGCATCCTTCATATATGTGCGCGGGTGTGTGCACAGTGATATGTCTCCATGTTACGTTGCCTTCGAGTGAGTTGTACTATATGCACGAAGTGAATGTGTGTCATTGTTATGTACACGCGATTTCGACCAGAAACAAAAGTAAGTAAAGTAAATAAACAATCTATCCTTGTGTTACACATTGTATGTCACGTTTAGTTTTTATCGATATAAAAAAATTGGTCTTTTATTCATTTGTAATATACTTGATAAAACAAATAATTATTGCTCCGCGCTTTTATGTGTATTGTATAGAAATCGCAACGGCAAAACTTGATTCGCAATAATTGTGTAAAAGACGTTTTAGGTCGCCTCTAAAAAAAAAAAAAAAAAGGAAGAAAATATGTCGCAGATGATATTTAAAATGTTTGACGTTTACGGAATAAAATGTAATTCTTTAATAAATATAACACAAGAGTATCACATTTGTAATATACTTCCTTTCCTTGAAAATATATATTCGTGTTTTTGCAAAGACACGAATAATATCGCATAATCGCATCATAAAATAATAAAATAAACGAAATAAATGTAAAAATAAGAATCTTACATTGTCAAATATCTATACGTTCGTTTCAAAATAACTCTTACACAATGTAAAGAGAGATCAGAGAAGAGAGATTTCAATTGAAGATCTATCTTATATTGTATTATTGTAATAGTTATACGCTCGATATACGTACGTTTACGCATTGCACAATGACTAGAGAATTGTAAAGACACATTCTGTTCTTTGTCCATCGTACTTCGAGGTCACATATCGCGAGAAATTAAATAAAGCACACAAGAGATGCGATTCATACAATATGTACATACGTTTCTCGAACAAAACTAAGAAAAGAAGCGCGTGTACGCGCGCGGGGTCTTCCCATTTACTTCGGTACGAGGCCTCTCGTTTTGGGGTAAACCGGCGCCGGAATCTGTTGCATTTTGGTAACGCTCTTCGGCCTGACTCGCGCCGACTGCAAGCGCGTCTTGGTTCTCAACTTTGTGCTCGATGCGTCAACGTCTATATCGCCCTCGTCGCGTAGAGCCTCCTCGAGAACGGCTTGAATCGTCGGAGCGATCGCAGGTCCTTGGTAATCCAATGTTGTTCGCGCAGGCATATCAAGATCCAAGTTGAGAATGTTCTCGCCCGCGTAACGACATCCACGTCCCATCGCCAGAGCGATCC
>JBCJKF010107694.1:0-10327 GCA_039654545.1 Plocamopherus ceylonicus
TGATGATGATGATGATGATGATGATGATGATGATGATGATGATGATGATGATGATGATGATGATGATGACAATGATGGTTATAAAGATGATGGTGGTAATGATGATATTGATAATGACATGAGAAACAGAATTGGTTAAAGAACTATGATGACAATGACTTCAGACTGACAAAAATGCACTTATTTACAAGCACATTATCACTCTTGCATACTGACAAGATTTTCCACTGCTTATAGTCAGGTTCTATTTTTCCATTTGTGAGGGGTTAGAAAATATGAGTAAAGAGCTTTTTCCAAAAACTCCACATAATGCCTGTCCCAAGGATTCAAACCTCTGACCTCTCAGTCTTCAGTTTAAGTGCCTACCACTAGACCACAATGCCATACTACATTGTTACATTTGATTGCTTCAATGCCAAAAAGATATGTGACTGTCCTGCAGACAGCAGGGACCATTCTTGTTCTTGATTGGTTTCCAGTTGAAAGATGAAAATGAACTTTTCTCACTTCCCAAACCCATCTCTTCATCAAAAAAGTATTGCCAGCAACATACAAAAGTATTGAGCGTTTGATCATTTGTAGTAAAAGTTGTTGACCTGATAATCAAATGAATGCAATTGTGCACTAAAAAGGTGTGCGTTTCTGTCTTTTCATATTTTCAGAGTGTATTAAGGAAACAGATGATTCAATAAGTGCATTTGAAGCTGTGAGTTCTTTTAAATAATAGTGTCAGTATATAAAAAAACTAAATTTCTTGCACGAAAGAATGTAATATGACTGAGGTCCCTTATTAAATCATTTTGCTCAGTTCAGAAAGTAAAACACTTTTGGGAGGATCTCAAAATCAATCAACAGACTTTTGGACCAAGTGTTGGAAAAATTATGGTAAAACGGAAAAAAAAATAAGGATGTTGGATAGGATACAACCCATTTTTCTAGTTACATGCACATGAAACTTGCAGTACGTCAAAGGACAAAAGAAAAAAAAATCACTAAGGACTTTAAAGTTACTAGAAAGCACAGAGCAATTCATGTCAGAGTTTATTTTAATACTTCTCCAGTTATTATGTGACATTTCATAATTCTTTCTCAAAAAAAAAAAAAAAAAAAGGGGGAAAAGGTGGTAATTTCAATGTCAAAAACCAAAATTAGCTGAAAAACAAAATAAAAACAACCTATGCAAGATCCTTAGTGAGAAAGAAAGAGGTCAGAACTCTCTTAGATCACTGTATGAAGAGATTTGAGACTGAAATCTTTTCAGACAATCAAACGGAGACCGAAATGAAGTTAATTCAAGAAAACAATTCAATTTGACTTCTATGATGTTAGGACCATATTCCTGGTAAAAAGTCAATGTTTGAAGTTGCTCAAAACATTAAAATGAAATCTTCTAAGCAAAAACTTGTACAAGATGTTATATTCCAGCAGATATTCAGGGGATAAGGGAAGAATTCCATCTTCAGAAATGACATTGATACACTTATCAATAAGATACTGATTTTTGCAAGAATTTGAATCTGAAAATGTGACTTATTTTCATGTCATACGTAAAATAATCACACATGCAAAATGAAAGTCTCATTAACGAACAATCTTACAAATATACATACATTATACTTGACAAGAGTAATATAATATTAAAAAGAGCCAATGCACCGTGTCTCAACAGCATGTTTTTAGTTCACCAATCCAATCGCTTCCCACTGACCTTTGGATTGACCACATTGCACCAGCTGCCTTCATGTACATGTTTCACAACGAAAAGCTTTCATGCAACACCAACATATAACACTTTCAATACTTTTTTTTTCTTATGATAATATAAGTAATGCCAATAAATTTGTTTATACCAACAAGAATATCAAAGGACCAAAATTTGCTCTATAGTTTGAGTACTACCTAATGAAGTCTTGATGTGTGAGCACAAAAGAAAAGAGGAGACATTCTCCTTTCAAACAGGACTAAGAAAATAGAACAACGAGTAATTCCTCAACAATTTTTTAGCACATCATAATGAAGGAATCATAGACATGAGAAGAGCATCTTGGACATTGTGAGGCAATTCGCCCTAAAGAGTTGATTTGCAGGGGAAATCTGGGAAACTTTCTCAATAGCAGCATTCAGCAGCATGGCAAGTCCTGGTCAGTTGGTGATTGATTATTGTTGGGCATGGCTCTGGCCTAGTACTTAGACTTTGTCAGAATGAGACGCGGTGCATGGATATATTAGAGATAGCAGGTAACTCGAGACAATGAAAAAAAAAAAAATTTCGAATTCAGAAAACTTACAATTTTTCGGCTGCCTCCACATCTCGATATACACTGTTGGTGCTATGCTCGGCATGGTTGAAAGTCCGAATTTTAGGATAATCTCCCTTACCAGCATGAGCAGCCAACATCTTCTTCTGGTAGGCAGCATGAGCATCTTTTCGATATTGAGCTCTGGGAAATCAGAGATCAAAATCAAAATGGCTTATTATGTTTTGTTTAGATCAAAGACCGAAATCAATAACAATATTGTGATATTACTTTATGAAAGAAAAATATACATTTGTAGTTGACTCTTCATGCATTTAATGAATCACTTCTTCAAAAATGCCTGGACTGATTAACTGTCTAAAAAACATTTATCCACAACATACTCTATAGAACATAAAACTAAATGAAACCAACATTAAAAAAATCTCTAAATTGGCATCAGGTGCATGAGACTTGGCTGTGTGGTAAGAAACATAAGAAAAGGACAGATGAGGAAGAGAGGGAGGAAGAGAAGGAATAGGAGGAGAAGGGGGAAAAGAAGGAGGAGGAGGAGGAGGAGGAGGAGGAGGGAGGAAAGAAGAAAAATGAATCATTTCACATTAAGGTTTAAAGTTCAAAATAATCCATATCATTACTTTTATCTGGAAAAGGAACTTCAACAAATGTTTAATATTTTAACAAATGTTCTAAGAGGTAGAAATTTTGCAGAGCATAATAAAGATGAAAACAAATAAGTATCTAAAATTCAAAATTCATGAAATGTATGAAAATGTTGAAGAGTCAATTGTGCTGATTACTTTAAAAAATTTAACTTGGGCATATAAAAAGAAAAAATATGAAAACCACAACTAATAATGGTAAAATAGAATTGTTTAAAAATGCATGCAATTTCTGCATTGTAAAAGAAAACATAAACACAATATTGTGATCAATGGAAAGCTTGTCATCAAATCAAAGTGAAAACAGTTTGTGAAAATGCTGTATTTCCTTTTTTAAAATTCAAATCATAGTTTCTTTGGTCCATTTGAAGCATAAAAAAAATCAATTTCAGCAATGGTGAACATTGAAATGAGCCATAGATAATAATAAAGAGTGAAAAGTAATTGCTTACTGAATCTTTTGGGTGCATGACGGAATTAAACATTGACTCATGAAAATACATTGTTCATTTAGCGCTTAAATAAGAAAATATTTACAAGTTAAAAAAATTGTGCCTTTCCAAGTTCTGTTTTGCTTTTGGTTTTGGTTCCATTTTTTCCCCTCTTTTATCATTTTTCATTTGGAAAAGCATCAAAATTGTAACAAAAATCATACAACAATGACAATCTTAAAAAAAAAGGAATTGAAATCAATACTGCTGGTTATAAAACTTTTTCTTTGAAATTTTTTAAAATTTCAGCCTCTTCCTGTCAAAGTAAAAAGTTGTAAGAAACCATATTATCCAATTAAAAAAATATTAAAAGCAAAATGGTCAAAAGAGATGAGAAATATGAATGAACAAATAAGCAAATGGACATCTGAAAATGTGATATCACAATTTTTTAATTGTCACCTAAGAGTGAAAACCAGTACAAACCAGATTGAGTCCTATAAGAAAGACAATCCTTGAATGCACAGTAAAGGAAAACACATTATATTACCTTTTAAACAGTAAAACAGAAATATCTTATCCTTTTCCTTCACAAGTTAGAAAAACTCAATTCAATTGACAAAAAAGAAGGTTTGAATTTCGATGAGTTTTTCAAAGTAGCATGCAATGTAGGACTACAAAATTATGATCCAAGTGACTGATTTAAAAGGTAAATTGCTCTATCTCTATCTCTATCATACAAGATTAAATCACATCGTGCTGTATTACCAGAATATCATGACAATTTTTTCAAGAATCAAAAGAATATCCAATTTTGTAGACTTAGAAAAATATTCCTGTGCCATAAAGAGAGAGAAAAAAAAGAGAGATTGCCATGGTAACAGATGTTCAACTTTGTTTTATTTTCATTGAAAACTCTTTTGTTACATTGTGATTAATGGGCAATTCTCATAAATCTAATCTTGGAACATGTTGATTTTTAAAATTACAACTGTTTCTAACGAAACCATTGAAGTTAAAAGCATTAAATGTTACTGATTTCAACCTAATAGAAAAAGAAGCAAAAATTTGGAGGGTTTCTTCCTTTTTTGTTTTTTAGATATGACATTCAAGATCCATTTCCACCTTCTTTTTCCAAATATAATCTATTACTCCGTGTTATTTTTCAATTCTCTAAACAAGTTTAAAAGATGATACAAAGGTAAAAGCAAAGAAAACTCACTGATTCGCAGCAACTTCCTCCTTCACTTGATCAAGGCTTAATAAGAAAAATCTTTCCAACTCTGTTCTTTCATCTAATATATTTTTGGCAAGTCTTTTCACTTTATTCATCTCTCGTGTCTTCAGTTCAATCACTCTCTGCAGTTTAGCAATTTCAACATGTGATGCTTCATTTTCTGTTTCACATCTTCCTATGACAGCTTTTCTTTCTGTCTCAAACTCCCGAACAACATGACTCAAAGATTTTTCCAAGGTCTTTACTTTTTCGTTCAACTGTAAAGAGCAAAAGAGTATATTTAGCCACATCAGAAATAATGGCTAAACTGGGATGCAAAATGACTATAAATCAATTAATTCAGAACTAAACCTTTCATAACTGTAAATATAAGATAAGTGAGCAGACAATAGTTTTTACAAGATTTAAAAAATACATAAGAGAATCATGAGCATAAAAAAATTGTAAATACATGATACAAAATTAAAAGTACCTTGCTCAGAAAAAAACGAAAAACCATTTATCACTAAAGTGGAAAAGTTAAAACATTAAAGATTTTTGAGCATATGCGCTGAGAAAACAAATTTATACGGACGTAACACATTCTTGTATCTACTTCAAGAGTGTTTGCAAACAATACATTATTCCTATGCTCTTTTTAATGCCAAAAATACAACAAAATTGTTATAAAGCAAATAGCTATCACCTGGCAAAATCTTAAAAGAAATTATTATATACAATGACAGTAGTGATAAGGACCCGCTAGATGCATATTCAAATGAATATTGATATGAAAAAGACTTGCTATTTCAAATGGATCTAGTCCTATTCCAGCCTCATATGATTTTGATGGTCAACACAATTCTAAACTTTCTCCTCTTTTTGTTTTATTGTGCAATGAGACATCTAAGGTCAAATTGACATGCAAACGATAATGTATAAATATATATATGATTGTTTATTTGCATTAATTTTTAATGAATCCTTGTTTGAAAATATGAAGATGCATTCACAAACAGGCAGGAAAGCTAGCATAAAAATATCTTTAAAATCCACAATATCTTGGAGGCCGGCAATTATGATGCTATGCAAACAAGTTTAAATAAAACTGACATGAGATTAACGTGAGCTGTACAGTGTTCGATGAAAATAAGGCATACAAATAATGGCATAATATGGATTTTTCGATATTTCTATGAAATGCATGTGAGCAATTACTTCAATGAGTCTTCATATTTACTTTTAGTTTTGGTTTTCGCTATGAGGTTTAAGAAGTCATTTATAAATCCATTTTTTTCCCAATTTATAAGTACAAATAATGATTTACCTCTTTAATATTTTCTTTTTGTGTTTTAACTTGTACCACTTTCTCCTGGATCATCATATCAGTGACCTCTTTCTCTCCTTTCAAAGCTTTGTTTTCTTCCAAAAGTGCATCACGTTCTCTCCTGAGAAGTTCTCCTTCTTTCATGTGGTAATTTAATGCTTCATTCAATCTCACATTTTCTTTGTAGACAGACTTAGTTGTCTCATCTAAATTTCTGAGAAAAAAATATTATGGTAAATTAAATTGAAAGATTTAGAACATTTGGAATTAATGAGGGTGTCTGGGAAAGTAATTTTCATTTGCTTGTGGGTTTCACATCAATGCCCATAAGCTAAATTTAGGAGAATATATGAGTGAAACGTGGGATCTCTTGTTGGGTGAACTGAAAGAAAAGGTTTTTGAAAATAATGTGCTTTATGGAATCACCGAAGTGGAGCGTTTTTATAAGCACCATGTAAACAAAATGAATATAACTTAACTTGTTAAACACCATTCTCACATGGCATTACTTAAATTAATAATTTTTCTTATTTTTGTTGTAAAATAAATCAATGGATATTTATTAGTATAAATTGTTAAGAGGAAGACATGTTCCTAAAAAAACAATACATACGATATTGCCTCTGTGTGAGCTTTTTCTGCAAGTTCTGCAATCTTTTGGTTTGCTTCTTGTTGAAGTCTCATCTAGGGATGTTTAAAATAAATAGCATGTAAAATAACACACAAAAAAACATTTAAATAGTTAAGAATTTTATTTACAAAACATCACAGTCAAGAGTTTAAGAAGACTAAAAAACAGTAAAACAAAGATTAACAACAATAAAGCAAGATTTTTTTTATCTTTTAAATGGAGACTTTTGATCAACGTTGCTTTGTTGCTATTAATCTTTGTTTATTTTTCACTCATCTATTAAGAGTTATATGTAAAGTCTGTGCAGTAATGTTTAGCTTCTACATCATATAATGAAAAAGTTTTCTTTCACTAGCAAATTTTCGCTGAATCTCCTCAGGTATTTAATTGTATGCCACTCATGTTCAAGATTATTACAAGGCTAAATTTCAAAGGTATCTTTGGCTTCAGTCATATGTGCATACCTTTTCTTCAAAAAATTTTTGTTCCATTCTCCCCAAGGTTGCTTTATGGTCCCGATTTGCACCATGCATTGCTTCCTTTATCTGAAAAAAAAAAAAAATAATACAATGAATTTTAGAAACTTTCATGAAGGCTATTCTGTAAATGGTTCTCATATGTTTGAAAGTAAAAAATTAAGATTTTTCTGACAAAATGCAAAATATAAAAATGGCATAAATAATCCAAAGGAAGAGATGACCTGTAGAAAAGACATTAGTTAATTAAATTGTTTATATTCTGTAAAAATTATACCTGCTAACTCGATCTGTAAATGTAAAACCACTGAAAAGCTGCACTTTTCAACACAAATCTACACATAGACGAACATATTTTTAAAGGCTTTTTTCTTTTTAATATGATTATTTTTCTTTAAAAAGTCACATTTTATTAGATCACTTCAAACCCAGACACAAGATTTCAGAAAAAATCCTAGCATAAGCCGGACTGGACTGTCAGCTCAGGGCCGACAGGTGAGGAAAAAAGTCGCAGTTTATAGTCCAGTTTTAACAGTAGCTATTCCACTATGCAGAAAATCATCCTGATAAATCTGTTTTCATAAACATGTTTGAAACTATTGGTCTTAAGAAATTTCAATCTTACATCTTCCAATTCCTTTTGCATTTGTCCACGTTTCCTTCTGAATTCTTTCACAAGCTTCAGTTCACTGTGCATCAAATCCACTTCTCGGATTTTCTCTCCAAGTTTTTCTTCCAGTTCATTGATTTGCTTGCTGAAATCTTCTATGAGTCCCTCTTTATCCTTGCGATGGTCTTTTTTTATGTCTCTCATCTGTTGTTGCTGTCTCTCCAGCTAAAAGTAGCAATAAATGAATCTTTTGAATAAAATAAGGTAAGTAAAAAAAATTGTTAACATTCATTCAGACTGTTAATAAATCATTACATACGTAACAATCAATGGTCAGAGTACCAAATCTATGAATTCTCTATAAACAAAGAAGGGACTTTGTTGTGTCATCTGCTAGTTATTGATAAAGTATAATGGATATAAGTGTAATGCGTAAATAAATATCATGGAAAATGTTTATTTTAGAGAAATTTCAATTCTGAATCATCTTGAAATGGTTAAAAAAAAACTTCAAATGAGGCAATATTTATGATAAATAAAAACAGACCTGTGTATCTTTATCCTGGTCTTGTTTTTTAAGGAAAGTGATGACATCAATTGTGTCTCTTTCCGTCTGAAACATCTGGGTTTGAAGGGCATCATTTTCAAGCATAAGCTTCTTGGCATTTTCCCTGATGGATACAAAGAATAAGAATGACAAAATATTAACTCGTAACTCAAGTTCTTACAAAAAAAGTTTACACAGTATGATTAACATAACCAGCTCTCCTCCCCCCCCCTCCCCCCGCCCTGCCTACCCCCGCCCGCCCACACACACACACACACACACACACACACACACACACACACACACACACACACACACACAAATAAAATAAACCAAAAACCAACTTAAAACTAAAGTAAGAGAAAAAAAAGAAACAAGAGTACAAAGCAAAAACAACAACTACAAAAACAAAACAAAAATGAGAAAAAAAAAAATATATATATATATATATATTTGGTGTCGTTCTCTAAACATATAACTGTAAAATTAGGATTTTCTCTTTTTAAAACCAAAGTAAAGTTTATTTTAAGTCTTTCATAGCATTCTTCTCAAGAACAATACATGTATTGTGTTTTGTTTATTTCTATTGACCAACTTAATTTTTGATAAAAATTAGAGGAGTGACTCTCAATAAAACACATTTTGGTGTGAAAAAGCGAAAATCTTAAAATTTGCACTTATAGTTTTAGAGAACGACACCAATGATATACTTTTCTCCAAACAAAGAGAAACAAACACAAACAAACCCTACCCACTCAAAAAAAACAACAGAAAACTGACCCGAAAGAGAGACTAGAAAAAGATATTCAAAAACATGTCCCTCTTCCTACCCTAACTAAATTACGGTATACATCAAAAGCAAAAAATCACCCCCATCTGCCCTCAATCCCAAAATCTGCTACAAAAACACACAAACACACAAACACACATATACACACATAATATAAGAAGTGAAAAAAACAAAAACAAAAGAAAAGTGAAAACAAAATATAAAAAGCCAATAAAAACTCAACAACAAAAAAAGCTGAAAAACAGAACTCAACCTACTGTCATTTGTAATGAAAGAACACGATATACATCTCCCAAAAGAAATACACCAATTAAGGAGAACCAGGTAATATAACATTCCAGCCTTATTCTTGTTTTACTTCCTCAAAAAATGCATCATAATCTTACCTGAATTCCTGCTTTGACTGCTCTGCAACCTCAAGTCGATTTTCCCAAATCTTGGCATTTGCTGCAGCTTGTGCTACTACTGACTCCTTCTTTCCCTTCTTTCCTCCCTTCTTCCTATTAATAAACAAATACAGAGCGATTGAAAACAATTATGAATCATTCATAAGAAAATTTGTTCTAGACTGTTGTAAATGACAATATCTATTCAAGCAATATTTTCTAACATGAAGCAGGATGCTGAAATTAATTTTTTTTTTTTTCTCTCCAATATTTCACCTAAATTATTAGGATTCAATCAGAAAAAAAATATGCTTCTTTTCAATCACAGATGATGTGAAACATCAGTAGGTCTTCTGTTTGAATTGGAGTTTCTAAATTTATATGGACAACACTAGAAATGCTTTACTGAAATATATTTTATGTTCCCTCATTTTTCACACGCCATTTTTTTTTCATCTTTAGTGTCAGACATTCTATTCATTTGTAATTCATGAAACTTGAAAAAAACTTTACTCACCTGTAAAATATTAGACAAAACAAGACAGAAAGATAAAGGCATCTCTATTTATCCAAATGGAAATTTGCTTTACAATATCAGATGCATAGATTGTAATAATATCTGGGAAGTCAAGTCGGATGATGAGAGTAAAGAGCTTAATACAAATATACACCGTCAAAATCACCTCTATAAATACGGACATGATCAGCATTGCTGAACTACATTTTCTAATGTTTATTTTACATCCATGCACTCTGTGTTTATTTATATATAATCACAAAAAATAATACACTTTCTCCTTTTCTCTGAAGTAATTATAAAGACTGTAGAAAGCATCACATATGGGAGAAATTCCACATGCCCTCCATTTACCACAAACTGTATTATATTTATGACGATAGTAATGAAAGACAACTTCAAATTTTCAAAACATTTCCAATTTTTGTTAACTCAATTTCACAACGCAGATCTCTTGCTAGTTCATAGAATAAAGGGCT
>JBCJKF010107805.1:0-10326 GCA_039654545.1 Plocamopherus ceylonicus
TGTGTGTGTGTGTGTGTGTGTATGTATGTATAAACGATTTGAAAATTTGATGATATAGCTAATATGGGAATGTTTTGCACAGGTCAGTAGTGATGTAGCTTACATTTATGATATTTAGCCAGTGGGGAATGGTTCATATTCAAAAATAATTTGGCTTAACATTTATTTTACTATTAAAGTGAACCATTAATGTAGATAATCCAGAATGTGCATTAGAAAATGTGCAAGAAGAGATGACTTGAAAATGTCGCATTTCGGTCCAAAAAAAAATACAGGAAAACAAAAACAAAACAAACAAAAAAACAACAAAAAACAAAAAAACAACAAAAAACAAAATTTTTTGAGTATGAGGTGATGTTGTCTCTAATGACAGCTTCCTTCAGAATATATTATGTTTTTGTTGATTTTTTTCATCTGTGCTTGCCATCTGATTACTGATGCTTTTAAGGGATAGCAAAGTGATTGTGTGTGTATGTGGATAAAAAAGAAGAAAAGAAAGTGAAGAAAAGAAAGACAGAAAAAAGAAAGAAACAAAGGAAACAAATCAAACCAACAAAAAATAAACGTAAAATAAATATGTAGAAAGTCTTCACAAAAAAGTAACCCAAACAAAAGTAAACAATATCATCTCCTCACTCCCCCCCCCCCCCCCCACACACACACACATATACACACACGTACCCACACCCTATTTCTTTCCTGCCTTTCCAAAAAAACAACAACAAACAAAACAAAAAAAAAACAACCCAGAAACACAAAGAATACCAACAAAAACGCAAAACAGCAAAATAAAAAACGAACAATACAAAAACCAAAAACCTAACAAAAACAAACAAACAAAGAAACAAACAATCAGACATTAAACATAGATAAAAATATGATGAAAAAAAAATTATTCAAAGACATTGAAATAGGTAACAAGACTTTTATTACTTGTTATAAATACTTCATGACATTGCATAATTAATTGCTTCTTAGGGGCTTTTTTCTTTTTTTCTTCCTTTTGATTAGTTTTTGGCAAAAAGAGAACATGCTTTGAGTGACAGGATGACATTACAATACTGTTATGTACATATACATATTATTTATATAATATAATATAATTCAGTATTATTTCATAAAACGTGTATTATGACAGTGTTTGCACAGATGAAAATAAAATCCCATTTCAGATAGCTGCTGTATAATAATTGTAGAGCCACAGAAATATCATTTGTTCCAAACAGAACTCTACTCTAGGAACAACTCACAGGAAGGCAGGCTTTATCCAGTCTCTGGCTACTTTCCATTTTCAATTTCAACCCCCCAAAAAATCGAAACATCCGAGGCCTTTGAATGGTTTGTCTTATGCATGTCTGCTTGTGTTTTTGCAAGGAGCTGACACCAGCAAGATATGCTTTCTCCACGATTATCTATTAAATAGGCATAGTGCAAGTGTTATCTATTAAGATTTGCGTTGAAATATAGAAAAAAGCATTTCTCTAAAACTTTGCTTATAATTGACCAATTAACAAAAATCAGAAGAGGATTGTTAGGTGACATTAAACCTTAGATTGGGTTTGAATATTGCTTATTAAGCCAGCTCCCTCCATTCCTATTATAACATTTTCACAATAAATGAACGTTTATCGTTAAATACACCATCCATTTCAGGTTACCTTCAATATCTTCTTTTTTTTCAATTGCAAACTTTAACGTAAAAAAGAGGCAAAATAAAAAAATAGAGTAGTATTTTAGAGGGATAAAAGGATTAAGAAATTGCAAATGGAAAGACTGACAATAAAGACAGCAGAAGAGACTCAAAGCCATGGTAATACATTGTAGTTTTCAATGGAAAAAGTTCAACAAGATGTTAAAATGTTCACAAAACTTGGAACGATAAGAAATTTTTCAAATAGAAAGAAAAGTCATTCAAGGTTGGCATCATGGCTAAAGAAAAGTCGGAATAAGTCTGCTTTGAGCCAAAGTCTAATGAAATTGAAATTACCAAGGAAAAGATAAAGACAGGAAGAAAAAAAACATATTTAAATTTCTAATTTGATTGGAAAAAGGTGAGCTTCAATTTATGATATTGAATAAGCCACCTAGAGATTTGCAAAATTGTATAGAAGAATTTCTAAAAATTACATGAATCTTGATTTATTCTTCATAATAAAATTAAAAACTAACCAAAATAGTACAAAAGGAACAAAAAAAAAGTCCTCAAAAGAAAAAGAAACAAAACAAAAAATATGTTTCTTTCACAATTTCGTAAAGCAATATAGCTTGGTTGACAAATGAATTTATTCTATTTACTTAGTTTCCGTCTCCATTTGTTGTAAATTATTCTTTTCTTCTTTTGCTATCTTTTTATTTATTTATTTATGTAAATCATCAGGAACATATTCCTAGGCTTTACCAACATTCATTCATAATATCCTATGCCTTCTCAATGTATACAATGCAATAAGATTACATGCCAGAGTGGAAGGAAAATGCAGTGAGCTTCTATAATAGATGACTGTTAAAATATTTTAATTAATGCAGTCCTGCTGCTTTGTACTGGAAATATTATCATTATTATACACTTTGTGGTCACATCAAAATGAGAAATTTGAATTCAAACATCTGAACTAATGGCTACACTGCGGTAGAAATGAAACTTTAAAATGCATTTACTTGAAAATGAACTTGATGACGAATCAATTTGGGTTGAAATAATTCTTTTGTCTTGTCTATCATGAAAAAAGGGATTTGTTAATGGACAGACTTTGAATCTGAGACAAACAGAAAAAAATCCCCAGAAACAGAAAGAGATTCTATTGAATAAACTGACAACCTGCAGCATTTACACACACTTTGCAAACCTGAAAAAAGAAATTACTTTAATTTATGCATGGATGAAATGGGAAAGAATGGAAAATTGCTTTTATAATGACCAGATAACATACAGAATATGATAAAGAAGTGATCTTCTACAAAATCATTAAAAATTACATGCCACACTCTTAAAACTAATCCCCCCGCCCCCCTCCTCTCCCCCTCCATTGCCCTCTCATGTGTTTTTATATGTACGAGATATCATAAACAATGCCTGATGCAATAAAGCTTTCATGTTTATCACATTAAACAATTGCAAGGATCACTTTGCTGTAGCTGATCACAAATTTACCAAAAATGATTGATGATTTCTTCCTTGAATTAAACCCTTGTTCAATAGAACATAGCCTATCTGGACATAGTCTATATCCCATTACAAATATTCCACTAAAAATAACAAATTATGTGGGATTGAATCTCTATCCCACATCATCTGATAGGTAACAGCAGCACATACTTTACTGTTCAAGAATGCCCTTGATAAGTCAGTAATGACAGCAGTATGGATACTGGGAAATCTTCACAACCGTTCTTAACATCCAATAAATGTAATCATTATGCCTTTCAATTTTCAAATGAAATTAGAGGTGAAATACAAGTCGAGCGAAAATTCATATGAATGGAAAATAGAAGAATCATATTAATTTTATATTATATACTGTATAATATATACACATATATTTCATATGGGTTTGATAATGATATATTCTAATACAGACTACTACATCACACAGTGTTAACAGACAATAGGAGAAAATTAATGCAATTATACAGCATTTCTTTTACATTTCAAAATTATGCCATTTTGAATCAATGACTAAAACGGATGCGTAACTGTGAAAAGCGATTTCAAAAATACTTTGCATTCTTAAGCAATAACATGAAAAAAAAGTATTTACATCTGTTTGCCATTAAAGTCAATAAAAAAAACCCAGCTGTGACAGAGCATGAGTCTTACATCAAACTACATAATATCCCTCGTCTTAAAATAGGCAAACATAATTAAGATACTTTTTTTCGTCTTTTTCTTTTTCTTCTTCTTCTCCTTCTTCTTCTTTGTTCCCAAAATGTGTAGCCTGGGGTCATATCCCAGAGCTCGCAGAGAAATCCCCAACCCTCCTAAATTCGTCATGGACGCCATAAAGGCTTCAGGTGAAGACTGTCTTCCCTGCTTTTGCCATATATACAATGTATATTGATGTGGCGTCGGTGGCTCAGCGGTGAGCACAAATCAACAATGAGTCCAGTCAAGCAGCGTTGACCATGGTCACTGTTTAGATGGGGAACCGCTTGCATGGTCCGCTCCAAAACTACCTTTCATTGGCGTTTAACCCTTTGGCAAGGTTATTTACATGAATTGCCTCCGTTTGCGGCTCTTCTCTACTCTGCTGCTGACGCTCGTTTTTCCGTAAAAGAAACCAAGACAAATATACCTTCGGGGATTAAGAAATATGTATCTAAAAATGTATTACACACATCGGGAGGATCTGAGGAACAGTTTAGGGACTATTACCCCAATACTTGATTTTATTACACATAAACAGTAGTGCTCTGGACAGAGACAAAATATGGCTACTTTTTTTTTTTTCTTTATGAAGCAACTCAGCAGAATCATTTTCTTTATCCTCTGAGTTGTTTCTCCTTTACGTTCTTCAAAGCTAACATGTTGTTCTTGTTGCTTGATTCTTTCACCACTTCACCTCCTATTTCATTTCTTTTCATATCTGTCCTTCCAGGTATTGACAAAAATACAGAAACTTCAGAAAGTACAAGTGATATTTATACAAAACAACAAACAAAAAAGCACAATGAAATAAAACAAATAAAAAATCCACCCCCTTCCAGTCCCTTAAAAAGAGAGACAAAAATATCACATAAAAATGTATCCCACTGGCAGTATTAACAAAATATTTTATCCACTTTCCATCACCATGAAAATCAAATATCGGAATCTAAATTTCCTTCCAAAATAAATCATAAATTTCCTTCCTAAAATACCATGGACTGTTTCATAATTTTGACTACTGCTGTGAAGGGATTTTTCTACCAGCCACCAGGATCAATTTCTTATTATTCACAACCTTTATGACTCCATGGACATTTCAAATAAATTTCTATCTTTCTTTCCTTGTTGGCCACACTGATGGGTAGAGGAATTAAGATTATGATCAACAGTCTCTGACTATATTGTATCAACCTGCAACATTGCAAACATTATCAGATTTTAAGCAATAACATTGAAGCAGATATGATTATTCAAAATAGACTGTTCAGTAAGTCCAATAGTTTCTATGTCTAAACATGATTAAGTTTAATTACCATGAAAAAAATCTGAGAAATTTTCAACATGATTGCCCCCAACAATAAATTTACCTAGAACTAAAATCCTATATTGGGCACAATTTTCCCATCAAGAACATTAATATTGATAATGAAACTATGAACTGAACCAATATTACATACCCCATGCAACATTGTAAAGAAGTGACTACCTCTGGCATTGTTTTAAACTGTTAATGATTATATCAATTATTGATCTTTAGAGACAAAGAAAGGGAATATGCCAAAAGGGAGCATACAAGGAAAAACATATTCATCAAATAAATATTTTGATTATATAATTATAATATCTTTAATCTCTATTTTAACATTCCTTTCAAATTATATCACGCAGGTTACTCTCTTTCCCCTTCATTGTTTAGACAGGAAAAGGTTAATTTGAGCATTTAAGTATTATGGTACGAAATATTACAAACTAGTCTCACATATAATTTCATATTGCTTATATTTTCAAGATTTCTTAGTAGAATATTTTGTACAAATTCATAAATAAATAAATAGATTTACACAAGAGTCTCTTGCTCAGCCTCTGAATTTCTCTTTTCTGACGCAATCATCTCCCACTGTCTCCATCTTTCTCTTTCCCATTCAGCACTTCTATGAGGCACATTTTTTTCAATCCTCTCATCATCCTCAGAATGTGAGTGATTAAATCTTGATGGAGATGAAGTGGCTATTAACGTCGACGAGGAAGAAGCCGATCTGAAAAATGGCTTTGGAGAGCTCCCCCTGGAGGCAGGTGGCGTAGGCAAGACCCATTGTCCAGAATGGTTGTTTCCATCCGATCCTCCATGGCTGTTCTGTGACGATGACAAACAGCTGCTCACGCTGGAGTTGCTGTTTTCTCGGAGGTACAGAGGTCTTGGAATGCTGAGATTTTGACTGTAGCCTTCTGAGTAAGGTCTATCCCCACCACTTCCTACCTCTAACCGTCCTCTCAAGACCACCTCAGGACTAGCAGAAGAGTCATGCGGTAAGCGTAGAATTGGAACACGGCTTGGGAGAGGACTAGGGTAGCTGTGACCATCTAGTCTTGGATGGGTATGGGAACCAGACATTTTTATCCCTTCAGATTCAGAGAGGACTTGGGAATCGGAGAGATGCGTTGCTCGAGATTTAGACACAGGCGAGTCTAGGCAATCCTCAACACTTTTGGTGACCCTCAGAGGACGTTGAGCAGTTGTACTCTGCCTCTTGGTGTAGGCGAAAAAATCAGCATCACTGTTCATGGCATGTGAAAGAACAGGACTCCCAGTGATGTCCTCAAACACACTACTCATTGACTCTGGGTCAACTTCAATCCTGAAGCAAAAGTAAATATACACACATTAGGGGGAAAAATCAAAACTATGAAAAGGTGACATATTCTAATGAAATTATACAAGCATGCATGCATTAACAAAAAAGATATGGCTTTAAATTCAATCATTTTGAATAGAAATTAGGTTTGCTAGCATTGTTTCTAAGTTTGGTATTTGATTGCACAATACAAGATAACTGAAGGGTTTTGATATCGAATAAACATCAATTCACTCTCACTGTTGGTGCAAGCATAATACACTCATAAAGATTTTCTTCTCTAATCCCAACAGACAAAGAAACGACCTTTAAAACATGCATATAAACTACAAAATACTATCATAGGAGCAACTGTGAAAATAAATCCTGAATATAAAATAGATGGAGGGATCAGGCGTCACTTCTTTCCTCAGGATTTCTTATTTTACATCTACTTTGTCAGTTTACAAGATGTTTCTAACTTTTAAGTTCTATTGATATTCATTTAACATTGGTATTCATTTAAATTAAATTGTCCCTGGGCTAACTAAATAACAATATTCTAATAACAGCACCATGCATAGGAAGACATCGACTCATAAAACTGTTATTGACAGTACAGATTGATTTTCTTTTCAACCAATAATTAAATCGAATAGACTAGTGGTAAACTCGATTTCCTTAGTATGAAGCGAACAGGGACAGATTAGATTCATCACTTTCTGAATAGGATGCTAGCTTATTGCAAAACACTTTCCCGGCTGAACCTGTACCCATTTTCACAATGGATGAGCAAAGCAACAGGGATAAATTTTCTTGTTTAAGGAAAAAAACGCATGTACCACACAGTGGTTTGAACCCATAACCTCTCAAGCCATAGCCCAATGCTCTAACACTCAACCACAATGCCCCCAATAGTGTTTGAGGAATGTTATTATGACAAAATGAAACTCACTGGTGTTGATTTGCCAAATGCTTTAGGATTTTGTCTGCCGTTTCTTGATCAGATTCAATCAATAATCTCAAGACCTCATCTCGTAAACTGCCAGATATCTGAAAGTGACAATTAACAATGAGCATATTACATGAAAAGGAAAGACTGGAGACAAGTAAGAAGGACACCATCATCAAAGGTTTCAACAGAATGAGAATATTATTCAAGTAACACTCAAGTCAACGAAATACATGACTATATATTTTCAATTGTCCATATCAGTTATTATTTTTGTGCATTAAAAATGACTGAAATGAATTATTATGTCCTTTCAAGGAGTTTGAGGGATGATATCTTTGTCAAGAATGCATGAAATTCATATTTTGTTAATTGTGAAGTCAGCAAGTTTCCAAGATATCGATTTCATCACAGAGGAAGTTCAAAGGTACAGCTTGAGACGACTGAATCATATCCTATGAATTAGTCTGATATATTGTAAGAAGAGACATACATTTCTGTCCAAAAAGATGGAAACCACCAGGAGAAAAGAAGAGAGATAGACTACAAGGGCGACTGATAGAGGAGAAATGAAAGGAGAGAGTCAGATCTGCAAAGTAAATGCCTTAAATACTTTTGAACATGAAAAGATTTTCTCAGTCTTATGGTTGAATTTGAGTAAAATAACGAACAAACCAATAGAACATGTACATTTGTAGTCTATGTGCACGGAACTTAATTGAAAGCAATTGTCTTAAATTCTGAATAGACAAGTACTGCCAACATTTTTATATTCTTTCCTCATTATGAGTAAAGAGATTGTTAATAAAATTATTTTTTCTGTTTCCAGATTGGACAGATAAAGTCTTTTGCCTTTCAAAAGCTCACCTTCCTTCACAATACAAAGCAGCATAACCATACTTTTTCATAAGTCTGTATGAATACTTACTTCATAGAGCTCATGATGTTTGTCAATCATGTCTTTCACTACTTCAATAACTTCTTTGCTTTGCTCTACACTCTCAGCGGATTCTGCAGATCCTTCTTTATCCAAAGCTGATTTGGTGCGATGGAGAACATTTGGCCCAAACAATGTAGCCAAGTTATGGGTATCCATTTTATTGCCAGAAATCTGCAATGAGCCATCAAAAAAATGCAACATGGTTAGGTTCATAGGGATATATTTTAATTATCATATCCAATGACAATATTCATAATTATCATTATTCACTGTTATGTTAAAAATGGAAATTGACTTCAAAATAAAACATTATTCATGTCCATGTTATTAAATTATCCATAATAATAATAATAATAATAATGATATTAATAATAATAAAAAATAACAATAATAATAATAATAATAATAATAATAATAATAATAATAATAATAATAATAATGATGATGATGATGATGACAATCAAAATAATAATAATAATGATACTGATGATGATAATATAATAACAATAATTACAATAATAATAAAAATAATAATAATAATAATAATAATAATAATAATAATAACAATAATAATAATTATTATAATAATTATAATAATAATAATTACAATAATAATAAAAGCAATGCATGTATTTTATCATTTAACAGGCATCAATTATCTCCTGTATTTATTCCTTTTATCATCATTACCGTTTCTCCCTTATCATTGGTGGTATCACGAGCATGCTGGCTGACGGTGCCCAGGAATCGCAGCAAGGCCCACAAGGTGTCCCTGTTGACCACTGGCAACATGGCGATGAGCAAGCTGAATGCTGTTGACCTTTTGTGCTCCTCGGGTAGTCCTTGTATAAGAGGAAGTAAAATAATGCTATTACAGAATATATTTAAGGGCTCAAGAGTAATATACATGTAAAATGGTGCTATCAAAAATGTTCAAGGTGCATATAAAATGGCGGCATTTTAAAAAGTATTCGAGGGTAATATAAAATTGCTATGTAAAAAGATAATAACGGGTAATATCATGAAATAGTGCTGTAAAAAAATCCTAATTGAGGTACCATGACCCAGGATAAAAATATGTAATTAAGAACAAGAGAGTATACATTCTTAATTCAAATTGTAACCAACCACCACAACTGCTATGCAATGATGTTTAAGATAGGAATTAAAATATAACAGCCATAAAAACACTTATTAAAAGATAAAAATCTTTTTTTTTTCTTTACCAGAGCCGGATGAATGTACTTACTTCTGGCATGAAGAAAAGGCAAATAAAGGTCTCTAGTCAGAAGAGGTTCTGGCAAATCTCGGAAGTATTCTTTCAACAAGGCCGCTACATCATGAGGGTGATACTCCTCATTCAACTCTACATCTTTGCCACTGTCAAACTCTTCTCGAAGCTAGCAAAGAAAGAACATCATTGTGAAATCGTGGTGGAAAAATACAAACAAACAACTTACAAAACTTAACATAAATGTATCAAATATCTTCATAATCGAAAAGCAATAGGGCTACAAATTAGTATTATGTAATTACTGTATCTACACCAACAAGGAGTTATCGGCACTAGTAACTTTAAGGAAAAATAAAACTTGTAGTCTGAAATGGAACGATGGGTAAGAAAGAAGACATCGTCCAGTCTTCAAAATAATTTTCTCCATCCGGGAAAAGAACCCCCCCTCCCCCCCCTAAAAAAAACAACAAAAAAACAAAACAAAAACAAAAAAACCCCCAATAAACGAAAATAATTACATGATGCAGCAAGGAATGATACTCTTTACTATAAGTCTTGATGAAATGACATGATTATCCCCCTTGTCATATCATTTAAAACAAATTTCTTTCGTCTGATACTTCTAAAAATGGCTTAATCCCTATGAATAAAGAAGAAGGAGAAGAAGAAGAAGAAGAAGAAGAAGAAGAAGAAGAAGAAGAAGAAGAAGAAGAAGAAGAAGAA
>JBCJKF010108027.1:0-10319 GCA_039654545.1 Plocamopherus ceylonicus
TGTGCAGAGACACCTTCGCAACTTTCACGTAAAAGAGAGACACATTTCAATCCAGATACCTTGGTTGGGATATTGTTGCTGTGGCCATTTTTGAAAAGAAATACAGCGATCGCAGCAAAGAAAACGATGCATTTTATTTCATAGACACAACCAGCGAAAGGTATAGAGCAACACTAATCACAACCCTCACAATCAGACTTTAAAAAATTGTCTTATTAAGTTCAAAGAAAGCTATCTCAACCAAATGTCCTGACCTTGAAAATCTAAAATCAAGAAGCATCGTCAGCAATAGAAAAATTTGGCAGTGATTGACTCAGAAGAAGAATCATGATTACAGCCGAAACTGTGGGATCTGCCGACCTCTCCCACACAAGGACTTAGGTCAAATTAGACCCATTCGACAGAAGGCAATCTTAACAACCGAAAATGTATTGCAATTATAAAACAATATCACAAAAACCAAATAAAAAAAAAGACGTTTAAGAATATTGCGTATGTCAGTACTTTTAACGATTCATTCTTTTCTAAAAATAGGATCAACTGTACCGATTGGTTGGTACAACTGTCATATCAAGACCGAAATACCATGCCAGCCATCAGCTGACTTTGACTAGGGTACATCTGCGGACTGGTTCATTTATATTAATCAATTTTAATGGACAAATTGATTCGCCCGTTCCAAGTACGGACAGTAGGTCTAGGCTAATTGGCGGGGCATGCAATGGAGAAAGAGCTGGGGACTGTACATGGGCTTAAGTATTGACATATTATAGGTATATACTCTATGTTATCACTGGCATTGGACCGTGTCACTGAAATGTGCTTGGGTGGTATAGGCCTAATCTGTTTATTATTAAAAAAAAAAAAAGTGAATGTCCCTGCTTTGAATATTCATATTTATCATCATATTTATTCTTCTTACCATTCATCATATTCATTTTTTATTTAGAACTCAATGCAATTACTAATATATTTTCATTACTATTCTTCCCTTTTTATTCAAAAGTATGCCTTAAAATGATCTTTAAAACATGTATTGTATTTTATTGAAGAGTTACGTCCCCTGAAACCGTGTGGCTATTGCTTACAATTTAAGAAGAGAGGTCCCAGGAGTAGATTTCATCTCAAAGATCTGATTTTGATTTGATATAGCCATGCTATTCGTATTTAATGAATAGGGTCATGTCCCTGCTCTGATAGGCAAATATTACCGCCGGGGAGCCCACAATGAGCACTAAACCTTTTTAAAATTATTTTTAAGGATTGCCATGTTCCAAACACTAAAAAGAACTTAAATTTAGAGCGGTGGCAACACGAACATGCCGAAATAAACCCATAAAAACAAAAATACAAAAATATGAATTCATTTCCTTCATATTTTATTTTTTATTCAATCATTTTTATTGCTTGTGTATTATGATGTCATCAGTATATTTTAATGATATTTTAATAATATTAAAACATCTTTGTTTGCTATATTTGGCTGGCTACAAATTTGTTTCTTTGGCTGTTTATTGCTTTGATTGTTTTGGGGGTTTTAATTTCGATTTGCTTTTGTAATTATTTTTTTTTGTACTAGCTGGGTACCCGTTCGGAGAGCGGTTTTAAGCTGGTCGATAAGCGTTTTGAAGACGAGTGAAATAAAGAAATAAAGATTTAATTAGCAGGTAAAATGGAAGAAATGCCTAAAGCGTGAAGAGTACACACCAGACGGATTGTTCCAATGATTTAAATTGGGCGTTATCTGATCTATAGGTGGATCTATAAAATCTAGATCTGGGTTAGGCCTACACCTAGCGATGACTGTTTATACCTAACTCACCCGGAACCAACCGAAACCACCCCAACCCTCCCCCCACTCCAACCCCCACGCCCCCCTTCCCACTAACCCCCGGAAACGTCTTTCTAATTTCCATCAAAAGGAATAAAATATGACCCCCCCCCCCCTACCTTAAAGCGTCCAGACACATAATTAAGTGAATCAGTTCTTTGTCAACGGCATTTTAGAAACTATTTAAGCAACTGGGATTCTTTTACTTAAAACAGATTAATTGCCCTGGAAATAAAGTAATTTTTACGAATATTTGTATTGCAACGTTCTAAAAATATTTTTAATCTATCTCCTCTTGTAGATGTATTGTGCGAAAAATTAAAGAATTTTGATACATCGACATTGTTAATATTGCGAAGGGTTTTAAATAATTGAATTAGGTCTCCTCTAGTCCGTCTAAATTTCACAGAAGGGTTTTTTAGATATCTTAATCTATCATCATATGGCATGCAATTCAAAGCAGTTACCATTCTAGTGGCACGCCTTTGTACATTTCCAATCATTATAGATTGATGTTTGAAAAGAGGAGTCCATATACAATTAGCATACTCTAATGTAGACCGAACAATTGATGTATATAGTGTTACAAAAATATCAGGACTAGTAACTGTAAAAGTTCTATAAGCAACACCCAATAATCGATTTGCCTTGTTGATACAATCATTGATATGTAAATCAAAACTCATATTATTACGATCGTACACCAAGATACTTCACCGACTTAGCACTAGACAATTGCAATTATTTTCTTGCATCAGCATAATAACTAAACATTTGGGTATTTTTACCAATATGCAAAACTCTACATTTAGATAGATCAAATAGAAACAATTAATTATGAGGAATGAATCACGTCATTTGATTAGCTTGATACAGTCTATGTAAATATTCCTTTCGATCTAGGACATATCATTGCGCTTTAAAGTCCTGTCGTATTTAATTTCTGGTACTGGGTGTTATTGACCGCATATATTTCAAATATAGTACATAATAAGAACAGAGTGGAGGACAGGTACGTCAGCATGAACATGGCCTAACCTAAGTTACGGCCTTTCGCCGACAGTATATATGTGCCATTGCCTTTCCTCTTTATCTGTGTCATAAATGTTTGTCACCCTCTTCTGCAATGCTCCTGGGTTATTTGTTGTTTTTGCTTCGATTTTACTCTGACGCTATTATGGAGTCATTTGAGGTATTGTCTAAAAGATTGGCATTGTAGTAGTAACTAGCTCTCCTATGAATTTTGGTTTGTCCGTGTTCTGAAAGTAAAAATTCATGCCATGATTACTGGCATGTTTAATCTCCATTTTTCTTCTCATCTAGCTAGGGTCGTCTGGTCTGCTTTGTAAGGTAATTATTGCAAAGTTGTTACTTGCGAAGTGTCCCAAATTTAAGGTGAAGAAATACAATCGTTGCGAATATGTCACAAGGTGTTACTGCCCTACTCAAGACCAGATTAGCTTTCTCCTCGATCTGTTTTGCTCGCAGGCCTGAAGTGACCAGCTTTGAATGGCGAGAAAGAATACGTGACGTAGATAGGGTTACCATGTACCAAAGGCACACTCAAAAGACCAGTCATTCTATGGCAAGTTCGTATAGATGCATGTAAATTATAATGAGGCGATTTTAAATCAACAAGAAGTAAAACATTCATCTGAAAACTAAGTATTCTGCTCTCAGTGAATGCACAGCTGAATGAGACACGACTTTAGAGTGACGTGTGACATCTTGGATTACAATAAATCGAAGCTAGATGCAGAGGAATACCGGTCTTCTAAATGAAAGCTAGTGGAGACTGAGGGGTCGGTTGAGGTCTTTATTTCTTCCTGGTAGGATTATTATTCATGTTTTGTAACGTATTTTTAAAATCATTGGGGTGAAAGGTTGGAGAAAAATATCATCACGAGACAAATAATTGCCGATACTTCCTACAAAATCAGTAATTTGAGTAATATTCAGTAACCACTTCACAGACTTTACATCATTTTCCCGATGCAATGTACAATGTTTAAAATCTTGTCTCAAGTTATTTGTACTGAAACGATTTCAATTCTAAATCGATATTCCTTAGAGTTTTGCGAATTCGATGATTATACAGAATAACATCGAATGCACTCCTTTTCCTATCTCACATTTGCATTAATTCACGTCATTAGATCCCACCGATTGCTTTCATTTCTAAATGCATTTCTTAGTAAAAAAAAAATGATGCTTTTAGTTTTATCCCAGCATCAAGTATACTTTAAAATGATGATATGAATTACCATGAGTAATCTTTGTCTTCCCAAAGATCTTCCGCGTATGAGATTATTCATTTTCAATGCATTAGCCATTTTTATGATTGCACAGTTCCGTAATAAGATCGTTATGAGAGTGGAATTGAACTTACTATTGTCTCAGTAACTTTTCGTCTCAATATAAGAATAATTATATCTTCACATAACAGAAGAGGCGGAGAGCACTAATGTACTGCGAAAGTCGGTGTTATTTTACCAATCATATTTCTAGAAAATCGGTACAGAAGTTATGTACCTGTATATAAGAAACATCCTCGTTTTGATATAAGAATTATGCTTCTACAACATCTCATCTTAGTCCAAAACTGCACATCCATTTGGGTGTATTTGGAGTGACTTAAGACGAAATGACGACTATGAGTGCCACAAATAAAGCACTTAATGAGTTCCTTGGCAATACATCTTTCAATGAAGCCGTTCGGACTCCCATCGTCTCTAATAGGGTCATGTTTTACCTTCAAATTTATTTGAACTTTTTGATGTGTGGAAGTTTCTCTTTATTTGGCGCTGTAAATAACGTCTTCAATATGATTGTCTTTCATAAAATGGGTCTGAAAGACAGCATGAGTATAGGCTTAATGGCCCTATCTTTGACAGACTTTTTGGTCAGTTTTCTTACTGTGGTCAGAGTTGCGTACTTTATATGGAACATGGTGTTGCCAAATGGCAAAATTGACCCTATAGCCTTGAGTGGCGTGACAGTCGGCTATACGAGAGACGTCCTATTTCTTTGTTCGTCATGGGTAACAACCTTCCTCTCTGTAGAAAGATGTGTGTGTGTCGTGTTTCCATTCAAAGTTAAAGCAATATTTAATAGGTTTCGCTCCATAGTCATCATAGCTATCATATACGTTGTTAATATAGGCATCCATATGCCCGTCTTCGCGACACAGTGGTTGGGGTGGAAAAAGGTTGACGTAGTCACTGCGAACGGCACAATGCAGAAAGATCGTCTTGTCGTCAAATTTTCAGAGAATCGTGGAAAGATTCAGTTGTATATTGATGTAGCCAATGGGACTGTTTTGCCCATTCCTTCTCAGATTTTAGTTTTAATCAGTGTTATTTGGATGATCTACGGTTTGAGGGCGTCCTCTAGAATAAGAACATCAAGCTCTGCTTGCGGTGAAGAAGATCTTCAAAGTAAGAACCAAGACAATCTGTCTGCAAAGGAAAGAAGACTCGTGAAGGTTGTTTTGTTTCTGGCAATTATTCTGACTTTCTGTAATGTTCCACGTTTCCTTGCTGTGTATGCCAAACAGATTTTTCCATCTGTGACTTATCGCAGTTCTGATGAGAATCTATTCATGCTTCTTTGGACCTTCCCTATTTTAGCCAGCAGCATTAACTCATCAGTTAACATTATTGTATATATGGTTATAAACACAAATTTTAGACAAAAGTTTCGTGAATTGTTCTTACCTAAATGAACAAATCTGATTATTCGCACAATAAAAATTAGAATCTATGGTCGCATTGTATTTTTGTTCAATTGTTTTGTTTTACCGTAGGGTTTTTTATTTTAATATGTTCCATAAAAGTCCATTTAATGCATCCCCGAAGGACAGGTTGATCTTTTTTTATATTTAATCGAATACCGAGTGTCAGCCTCAGACCAGCGCCGCAAACGGAGGCAATTAATTAGTGTCGACAACCCAAGGTTTGAATCACAGTTTTCCCGCATGGGATTCGAAGTCCCTACGTTACGAGTCCAAAGCATTGCCGTAATGGCACTTTGTCCTTCGTGACAACAAAAACTTGCTATTGTATTTTTTTTCTTCTGTAATTATATTAATTCTTGTTAACCTTCATTCGCATAAACATAGACACATAACAGTGTAAACAACATAAACTCACTTATCTATTTGGAAATCCTTAAAATGATCTTGGTGGTTAAGGGGCTTTGCTACAAGATAATGCCAGTGTTTTCATGGGCCATAAGATATTTAAAAAAGCTATTATGAAGTATCGAAATATAACGTCCACGAAACAGTAAATGTCATGATATTGGTTTAGATCATTGGCTCCATTTGGTGAATTTTGCTGGCCAACTCTTACCATCATGCACACTTCGTCTCCAATACTGGTTTTCGTAGACCATGATTTCATCTGTTGGATGCTGTCAAATATTGTGATACTTCTACATCATAACAGATTATTCATATTGGCTGTACACATGTATGGCGGTTTTCATAGAGGTCTGGTGTTGATTGAATGCGTCGTTCGATTACTTCATTATATACAATGAAGCGTTAGCAGTGCATACCAAATATGTCTTTGTATTTTGGCGGATTCATCCTTTCGTTGGTTTTTTACCTGCTTTCTCAAATACGACAAAGCAAATTGACGTTTTCCTCAAGACAAGGTCCTGTTTCTTCCAATTTATCAGCTTTTGCCAACAACATAATGGATTTGAGATCCTGGACTGTTTTACTAACTGCACATTGATGATCAAGACATGGCTCCCTAAAGGTACGCTCCAGATATGACGAGTATTGTTAACGCTCTCATGAGCTCTTAAAACGTCCACTATGATGCCAGAATTTCGCAGCTTGTCGGCCACTGGGACCAGGTCACAATGGGTGTACAAGGCATGTGAGGCAAACGAGTCAGATCTTCTTTCCAGCGGATAAGCAATACACCAAGTAAGTCAACACCGTATGTGCTGTTGCTACTAACCACTACCAGCACTGCTGCCACCACCACCATCACCACCACCAAAACAAAAACAACTAAACTACTATTACTACTACTATTACTACTACTATTGCTACTACTAATACTACTACTACTACTACTACTACTACTACTACTACTATTGCTACTACTACTACTACTACTACTACTTCTACTACTACTTCTACTACTACTACTACAACAACAACTACTACTACTACTACTACTACTTAGTCTACTACTACTACTACTACTACTACTACTATTGCTCTATCACTACTTCTACCACAATTATTATGAAGCTAAGAATTTTCTTTAAAATTCACAGAATTCCAACTATTTTGGGTTTAACTTAGGCAATGGGAATGGGAGTTCCCCAGAGAGACCAGAATAGAGTTTTATGCGCATGTCATGTATCTTTACAGCTACCAACCGCAGTGTTTTAATTGAGGTGTCCTATAAATTATTCCAATCTAGGACAGTCTATACGAAGAATGAGCTTCGTGCCTGTGGTACGTAACGCTTTGTTGAACTAGAACCCAATCATCAGCGTGACTAATAGGACCTATACCTCTGTATCCCAGAAGGAACATAGGGCAAGAGTACCACTTCTCCGTCGCACTCGGTTTCTGCCATCCTCTTCTGATTCAGTTTTGTCCATGACATGCCAGTGTTTTTTTTATTTACAGCTCTCTGCTTTTGCGCCATGTCTTCCTGGGCTGTCATTGTTTCCTTTCCCCTGTGGAATCCACCCTAAGGTTTGTAATGCGTGATGTTTTTGAGGACTTCTCAATGTCCTTCGTCTCAATGCGGAAGGAGTGGCGCAGTGATTAGTGCCCTCGCCTCTCAAGCAGAAGGTCCCCAGTTCGATCCCCAGTCTTGCCGGGACTTTTTTCTGCCTCCACTCTGCCCATCCAGCAGTGATGGGAAGCTTTGTCTCTTAAGACAAAGCGAAAAGTAAAGCTACGTGGAAAGGAACTCGCTACCCTACCACACAATGTCGATGGCGCAGGATGAGTGTCCAATTAATAAGACATTTCCCAAACGTCTGTATCAGATACAGGACTATACTTTTCTCTTTTTTTTTTTTCTTTTTTTTTTTGCTTTTCAATGTAAGGCCGATGCGACCCCACTTTCTCCTCTTTATTTGGATGGTGTTTGCCTTTTGTTCAGTTCGCCCCCAACAGCTCTAAATTGGTTATCCTCCGTAGCCCTCTGATCTTTAGCATGTAGTTTAGGCTTCTGTTGGGAAATGTAGCTTTTGAAAGTTAGTTTTGGTGGTTCTCCATTTTTCTGATCCGTAAAGCAAGATATACTTCACGTTAGCGTTGAATATCCTAATTTTGTTATGCAGTGACAGGACTGAGGAAGCTTGATCTGAGTGTGTTAAAGGCATATTATCTTGTTTTGTTTGTGCAGCAGAAGCACGAGTTGATTCTTTGACTATGTTGTCATCCCGACCTGTGAGCAAATTGTAGTCAAGGAATGAAATCGTCATCATGCTATTGTATCGGCCCTTGGTACACAAAGTGCTGAATCTTCCCTATGCCTATATATAGGCTCATGGTCAGAAAGAGTTAAACTGCCTTCGTGTTGACTCTGACATGTATCCTGATAAAGCTTGATGTAATGCAGTTGTCAAATTAATTCGGGTTCAAAATACGTTTAATTTGCGCGAACCCCGCACTTTCAGATTCTTGAATCACTTGGACTTTTCCTTAATCGACATTTGAAATTAGGAGATTCTACGTTTTTTCTTTTTTCTTTCAGAGTTGTTTTATTTGGATCTTTCATCTTTTAGTCATGCATAGGATGTAAGAGTCCAATCATCAAAAGTCGAATTCCATTTCTTTGTATTCTCTTTAAAGTTGGCCATTGTCGTTGATGGGGCCAATAATACGCTTGCATTTAGGCAAGAGCGTTTATTTTGGTTGATAGTCCAAAGAACAACCACTATGGCAATATGAACTCACAAAAAATCCGCTTAATTTTTGGAAAGAAGGAAAATAGAGTAGAGTCACCCTGCAAACAAAAGTAATTGGTGTTAATACCCTTGCAGAAAGGTTGGCTCACTACGTTCCAGAGGATTCCGATTTGAAAAACCATCCTTTCGATTGCAATTCCAAAGCACATCGCTGTGCTAGGCTACTGTGACCACTATTTTATCTTATTTTTATGATTGAGCCAGCAGTATTCTAGATCTAAATGGAATGTATTTAATTTAGATCTAGAGGATCTAGATCTTTAAATTTAGATCTAAAAAGGGAGGACAAAGAATAATGTCATCTATCTATCTATCTGTCTATCTATTTATCTATCTATCTATCTATCTATCTTTTTAACTATCTATCTATCTATCTGTCTATCTACCTACCTATCTATCTAACCATCTATCTATAGGTCTAGATCTAGCGTATAGGGTTAAACAACGTAACCTGAATCTGAGACCTAGACATACAAATAAAAAATAATAAATAAATTCCATAAACTCATCCCCGAAGGGAAATTTATTATTTGGGTTTTTATCGGAAACCGAGCGTCAGCCGCGGAGCAGCGCCGCAAATGGAGGCAGGTAGTGTAAAAAATCTTGCCCAAGGGTTATATCACAATGCCCCTGACGGGTTTCGAACCACCAACCTTTTGGTTGTCAGCCCAACGCACAACCAATTGTGCCACTGTGACAACATAAAATTACGTTACTTCGTATCGTTTCGTCACATTATAACGAATATTTTTAGAGATATCATCTATTATCCATAAATTTAGTACTTGTAGCTCTCTGCAAATTATTTGAAAACACCGGCGCCTACGTTGAATTTTAAAATGTCTGTATCTGTTCTATATAACAAAGTTTATGTGATTTAAAATTCATGACAGTTGGGCTATTAATAAAGACGTTATGATTTTTTCCAACTAGGTTAAGTGTATGTCATTCGAATGCTAATGGTATTATGAGGATACAGCATAGTACTGACTCAGTATTCGAGTACCGCCCACAGCAAGTAATAATAATAACAACAACAGCAATAATAATAATAATAATAGTAATAAATAATAATAATAATAATAATTATTATTATTATTATAATGATAATAATAATAATAATAGCAATAACAAAAATAATAATAATAAATAACAATAA
This sequence comes from Plocamopherus ceylonicus, assembly GCA_039654545.1. Taxonomy (NCBI): domain Eukaryota; kingdom Metazoa; phylum Mollusca; class Gastropoda; order Nudibranchia; family Polyceridae; genus Plocamopherus; species Plocamopherus ceylonicus. The sequence continues at coordinate 9,945 of JBCJKF010108027.1, forward strand.
TGACAATAATGATAATAGTAATGATAATAATAAAAAATAATAGTGATAATATTAATAATTATAATTGTTATAATTAATATGATGCTGATGATAATAATAATAATAATGATAATAATAATAATAGTAATAATGTAATAATAATAATATTATTATAAATATAATAATAAAAGTAAAGATAACAATAATAATAATAACTATAATAATAGTAATAATAATATAATAATAATGATGATGATGATGATGATGATGATAATAATAATAATAATAATAATAAAAACAATAATAATAACAATGATAGTAATAATAATAATGATAACAATAATAATAATAATAATAATAATAATAATAATAATAATAATAATAATAATAATAATA
>JBCJKF010108360.1:0-10317 GCA_039654545.1 Plocamopherus ceylonicus
CTCTCTCTCTCTCTCTCTCTCTCTCTTTCTCTCTCTCTCTCTCTCTCTCTCTCTCTCTCTCTCTCTCTCTCTCTTCTACTCTCTCTCTTTCTCTGTCTCTTTCTCTCTCTCCTCTTTCTCTGTCTCTTTCTCTCTCTCCCCTCTCTCTCCCCTCCAACTCTCTCTCTCTTTCTCCTTCCCCCTTCTCCCCCCCCCCTCTCTCTCTCTCCTGTGAGATCTCCTTTCAGGGATATGACCTTCTTGACAGGCCCCTAAAATCCCTTCTTATTTGCGCCAGTTTTTTTCTGTTGAAGCGAGGTCTGTGTTTAGGTTTTCCGTGATCTTGTCGCACTTCCTTTCTTCCATTTGGCACATACCCCCATTCCCCCTCCCCCACCGTCTTTTATTAATTGCGCTAAGCTTTGGTAACCTTTTAAATGCTAATATAAGTCCCATGACCTATTTTATTAAGTACATTGAGTAGTTTTTACCCCAGTGCCCAATTCATTTATTTTGTGATAGAAATTCGTTTGTTCATTTAGGAGTCAATGGGATTTCATGCATTTTCTGTAGCAAATAATTTTCATTAACTCATAATTTTCTTTGTTTTAATAAAGCTAAACGCAAGTAGATGATTTTCGGGGTTAGAGTATTAGATTCGGCACCTTCAACAATGGTCGTTATCAATCAGTCTAAGAGGTTTCTCCTTATCAAAATCCACGATGGAGTATATTATAACACATTGTTTACTCGGTGATTCAGGTTTTCCTTGAAAAAGTACATTCTATTGAAATGACATTATATTATTGTGACAGATATGTTGCAGGTGGAAGAGATGTTTGTTTATGAAAAGAGTCCCCAACATAATTTTGAGTTAATCTCTTAAAATGATTGTTACATTTCGGATAGGCAAACATAAACCGAGAAAACAAGAACAGCAAAAATCATCATCTCCAAAAAATAAATGAATAAATAAATAAATAAATAAATAACAATAATAACAACAGCAACAACAACAACACCAACAACAACAGCAACAACAAAACTCCCCAGCAAAACAAAGAAAAAAGAACCCAAACAACCCAACCACTTCCTTTGGAAAATACCAAAACAAAAAGCTCCTCCTGTCCGTCAATTTAAAGGATGTGATTGTCATTTACTGCCAAAATCACAGTCCATGACGGTAAAAGACATAAAAGGATCCAGATTGTTGTACCTGAGTCCTCATACAGACACGATTAGTTGTCGGTTGTGCGCGTTCAGATAACGGCTTTTTACTGGCAAATTATGTAAATCAATACTTATACAATAGGAGGTGGAACAATAATTCTAGTTTGTATTTTTTCGTATACTTTTCATAGCTGTTAGGAAAGTCAAGAGAAAAAGCAGTCAACGAAAGGACAAAGGAAAAGAAAGAAAGATAAGTTCGAGAGCCACTTGTCTCAGTAAAGCCTAGTGCTAACAACAGGACAGCTTGAGATGGTTTGGATGTTCTCGCTTCCAAACGAGATGTTGAAGCACTTTCTGTATCGCACTCAACAACAGAATGACTACAAAGTAAATAAACTCAGGGAGGAGCCAGAAGAAAGCATACGAGAAAAGATCTCCCGTTCCAGGCCGAGAAACATCGACTATGTTATTGTTTTGAGGCACTTAAGACCGACACCGATTAGGTTTTTTTTACCTTTCTACCGATGTAGAGACCATGTATGTTCCTTGGCAAACATTTTAGCACTTTGTCATTTCGAGATTGGTAGAGAAAGACGGCAGACTTTTTCATCGACAGCCATTCGGTTATTTTCGTAACAAGATCCAGGGCGAAAAGCTAGCCGAAGTTTCGTATTTTAAAGCTGTGCTGGTTGTCTTGCGAGTGCAAATGTGAGGCCACCTGTCAGGTATTGCGACAAAAAGCACACAAACAACCAGGCCGTTAGCAAGGCCACAGACATTGTTAGCCCTTTACCCGGCATTTTGGAATGCGAATTTGGTTTCATTTTACCGTACCTGTAGGCCTAATGCTAGTCCTTTGAATAAATACTCTCGATATAAGATGTATCATCATGCCATTACAAGCAAACATTTCTGTTCCCCGTATAAGGCGGTCTGCAGCGATACGCCGCATCTGTTATGGAAGATATTCATTGGCAAAATACGAATTTATTATTAAAGCTTTGCTCCAGTAAATCTCAGATGGAGGTCTATCGTTTGAGACGCAGAGGTAGGTAAGGGCAAAGGGATAATATATGGCAGGTGGACACGAGAAACAGCACCTTAAGGGCACCGTCGCCCAGTGTTTAGACAGATTCTGATATTATGGCCTGTGTTTGTTGTCGAAGACAGCGTTACGTCAATCCAAAGATTCGTTCAATGCATAAAAAAGCTTTTCTTCAGTTCTTGATATCATTCTCTCTGTCTGCCGGTGTTTGTACACGATGTTGCACCGACCACAGATGGAATAGGCTTACATAGTATCATGCTTGATGCATCATTCCCTTGGTGCATTCACACGAGAAATTGTGGCATTTGGCTTTTTGTTAGTGTGCTTATGTGTGCGACACATTGTGTGATTATTGCTTTGTTTATTTGCACGACTTCTATAGTTTCACCATTAGCTCTGATATCGAATTGTAGGCGTTGAATAATGTTTTCCAGACAGCTCCATATACTTCAAGACCTGGTTGCTTTTTGTGTCACCAAATGCAGACCAAAGTATGTGATTAAAAAGTGAATGAGAGTTTTATGTAGCACATAAATCATAATTCACTTAATAGGACTTTAATCGCTTTACAAGGTTCTCTCCGGCATGCATTTTCCTTACAGGAACTCCCCAGATTAATGCAGAGAAGAGTCCATCTCACATACGTATAATTCTAGCACAAACGCAACAAGGTCTTCTAATGCCTATATCGTCGGGTTCTCTTTTTATACTTGAACGGGGTGAGAAATTGTATGCAAAGAGCTTGTTTCCAAGAACTCAACATCCTAGACAACACCTGGATTCGAACGTGAAATTTCTTGGTCTTCCACTCCAGTTTGTATTCACGACATCACAAACCTAAACAAATAACATCATGTAGAAATGCTGCTATCCATATGTAAATTCCCTTTAAATCCCATGTAGACACGCAAAAAGATAGAACATTAAACCATTAGATAGATAAGAGCTTCAATCAGGGGGTTTAATCAATAAAGTAACAGAGAATATAATATGAAACATTAATAAGATCTACAAGATCCTGTGAGGATAAGATACCTAAACAAAGCGAAGAATTTAACGAAGAAAGAAAATAACAAACAAATTCGTTGGGGATCAAATTGCCTTTCTATACGTTTGAAATTATTTTTAATGATTCCGTATGACTCAACAGCTGAAACTAAATGAAATAAAAAGACAACAAAAAGCAAAATAAACAAACGAAAAAGGAACAACAGAAAACAAAACAACAACAACAATAACAACAGCTCCAACAACAAAACAACAATAAAATAGAACAAGTCCCAAAACAAACAAAAAACAAGAAAAAAACCAAAACTTAGAAAAAAACAACAACAGAAAACGAAAACAAAAACAACAACAAAATAGAATATAATATGGAAGAAAGGGGAAAAGAAGGGGGAGGGGAAGTGTGAAACGGAATAAGATAGAACCAATGCATACTTCTAAATTCTAAAGGTGGCATTCAACTTCAAAAGACGGGCTTTAAAGAGCGATGTAGGATGGCGATATGGTTTGCTGCATTGCTAAGAGACCTGTCAATATCAAGATCATTGAAAGGTGGACAAATTCTTGTAGATGCTATCGGGAAGAAGCATAAAAAAACCATGTAATCGAGATGGTGTCACATCGCTCGTGTATTGATTTTCCTAGTGGCAACAATAATTACCCAAGAGTATTAGTTTGACAAGCTACACGAATACCAGAGTTTTAACCCTTTCTGTGTCATAATCCGTTATGTCGGCATAAGCACGATTTAACTCTTTGACTAAAATTTGCCCATATGTCGGGATGAGCACGAGCGTCTCATCTCGACATATATTGTAGTCAAAGAGTTCAACCGTGCTCATGACGATGGTTGGGCTCATTACGCACAAAGAGTTAATAATTGCTTTCATGCCGATAATATATCGTGGATTGACATAGAACAAGTGCATTTTTTAAAATACTTCTTTTATTCTGAAGGCTGTAAAGGTTCAATACCCTAATACCCTTATTATTAAAGACAAAGGAAAACCAACTACACCATGAACAACAAGAGGAACAGGAACTACAGCAGTGATGGCAACATCAGTTTATATTTTAAAAAAATAACCACAAATTAAATGACATTTCAGGAAATAGAAGAGTCGGATTCGATCCAAAATCAATGTCTAGTATAGTTCTAAAAGAACTGAAAGTAGGATGTGGAAAGCTTTAGTAGTCCAAGTGAGTTCCGTGGTATCCTACCAGGAAACTATGACAGGAAGGAAATGCTGGTATCTGATACCGGATCTTTAACGAAAACGATAATGTTCACTCATCAAACCCGATGATTGATTTAGACACCTTTGAGTATCTCATCTCAATTAAAAACGTATTTTTCCGATCATACTATTTTGTTCCGTTTATTTCTTCCTAGGTGTTTTTTTTCTTCTTCTAGCTATCGAAGCCATCCCTTCATGTCCAGACCGTCATCCTCCACGGCATCGACGGCTTGTCGACTTCCGGTGTATTCCAGTCTGCATCCTCTTTCACAAGGCACGGTCGGGTAATGAAAGGGTATTTTTCCTCCACGAAAAATAAAGCAAAAAGCCTAACTGTAGCAAATACTTGAAATTGAAAGGTATTGTGCATCTTAAAAATAATAGTGTATAAAAATCAATTCTAAAAAAGCTTGTGGAGTACTAAATCAATGTTGACATTCTTAACAATAGTCATCTCTCTACTACTGGCTGTGCAAGCTGCCAGAGATTATTGCCATTACCACCGATTGAAGGGATTGCGGAGTGTCTTTACAAACTGACAAGTAGATTAAAACAACATCAACAATGACAATGACAATGGCAACGACAACGACAACGCAACCCGTACAATCTGTTTTTGTTGGGTTTTTCTGGGCGTATATAATATATGAGTGTGTGTTGCTTGAGTGTGTATGAAAGTGTGTGTACGTGTGCGTGTGCGTGTGCGTGTGCGTGTGTGTGTGTGTGTGTGTGTGTGTGTGTGTGTGCCTACTGCTGTAGTGATTGTAAGAAATTTCACCGTGCAAATCCCTTGCACACCGTCAATTTGACACTTACGTCAAGCCGAAAAGGGAGGGAAAGGTGGGGGGGGGGGGGGGGGAGCAGTCTTTATGTTCCTACCATTGCACGTGCTGGAAGAAAGCAGTTTAGGGATTAAAGATAAAGTCAATATTTTCAGTCAATTCGTTTTGTTAACGGCCGCTGAGAAAGTATCAATTAGATTCGCTCATTTCACTCGGGACAATGTCTCCCAATGTCTCCCAATGTCTTCCAATGTCTTTCAGCGTCTTTCGACGTCTTTCAGTGTTTTTCAACCCTTCCAAATTGGCCCGGCACAAAGCCGGCCACGAGCATGTATCCCGACTTTTTTTGTCTCGTGAAAATATAAATCGATTCGTCTTTTTGATTTATTCTATTGGCTTTTGAAAGAAACCACTGGCAAAATGGATGTTATAGAATCTTTAATTGTGTGCAAATATTTTCTTTCAAACATTGCGGTGAGCTAACATAAGTCCAACAAAGATTTTTGTCTGAGAAGCGATTAAGGAGCATCATCATAGGGTTGTGTGGCGTTTGCAAACCGCAAGAGGAGAAAGAAAACCCAAATTACCGGGACTTAAACTTCACCGACGCTGCAGGAGATATGGACGAGGGATAAGTAACCCGTTTAGCGGTTCTTTCCCATTCCATTCTTTCTCTTCGTGGTTTGCCGGGGACTAATTTTTGAACCACAGCATAACGCAACCTCTTGATAAAGGGATGCGTGTACTTTGAAAAGAAATGAGTCGACGAATGCAAAGAAATCCGGCCATTTCCAATCGCCGCTAATGCTTCCTTTGTTCAGTCTAAGCCACATTATATTCGTTCATCTTCTACATCTTTCTCCCACTTATACCCAATAATTAGTGCAAGAGGCAGGCAAAGCAAAACGCTGATGAGACTCGGTGAGGAGAGAGATTGGCCGATGCCAACCGCACAACCATCTTTCAAACCTCGGGGGAATTTATTCAAAGGCGCATGCGCCGGAAGATGTATAATTTCAATTCTGCATCCGCTCCTGAAATAGGTCCGCTACTCCGCAGACCGCCTCCTTTTGTCGCACCTGAAGGATTTAATAAGAGCTGTCCGGACGTTCAATAGCCAAGGAAAAGTCATCGCGAGTCATTGGGCCTGGTGCGTGGCCCACGTTCAGCAAGCGGCCTGAAGTGCACAGTGCCATCTTGCCTTCATTATGGTGAACAACGGAAGCGCCGAGGACACATTAAACTGCGGTGCGCAGGCGGCGACGTGCGGCTGGCGACTGTAGCACGGAACTGCACTGCTCTTGAATGGCTTGGCCGTTCATTGCTGTCCCGACGATTGTCTACGTTCATCTTTTCGGTAGACAAGAGGAAGATAGCTGTGAATAAACGATGACGAAGGTGGTGGTGGTGATGGTGGTGGCGGTCACAGTGATAGCAATCATCTTCACAATATGTGGAAGGGCAGGGGATGGGGAAGGTGGTTGGAGCATGCACAAAGTGGTCAAGGGGAAGGAGGAAGTTGAGGGAGAGGACGATGGCGATGATGAAAATGACAATGATGATAATGTGATAATGAAGAGAACGAGCACGACAATGATGTTGATGATAATAATGATGACGGTGTTTATAGTGTTGCTGGTGAAGATTATGAAGATAATGATGATGATGACAAAGGTGACTAGTAATGATATTGATGATGATGATGATGATGATGATGATGATGATGATGATGAATGATGATGATGATGATGATGATGATGACGGTGATGATGATGATGATGATGATGATGGTGATGATGATTATGATGATGATGACGACGACAATGAGGACGAGGACAACGACAAGGATGATTATGATAATGATGATGATGATGATGATGATTCAAATTCAAATGCTTTATTTCATTCAGGTTTGAAAGGCCATTGGTCCACTGAGCAAAAAGTAAAGTGGATTGTACACAAATTAAGTGGTGACCTTCATTACAAATAAAGAACAATTTATGGCATATAAACGATAAGTATATCTTGTGTGAAGGCCCACGAACAAAGGCATAATTTAATTGCACTAGATTTTCATTCAAACTTAAAGATGATGGCTTTCGGTAAGATAATAAGGTAAAATAATAATACGTCTATTTCTTCTCCTTTGTCAATAATATGAAAAATAATAATACATATTATACTTAAAAGATATTATATTTTTTAACATGTGCTACATTGTACAACGATAAACTATGAAAACCATTGTTATCACTTAGAGTCTTGTTCATTCATTCATCCATTCATTCCATTGTAACACATTTATTCATTCATAACAATATAATATAACTTACTTCAAAATATCAATCATTCATTATTCCATTCGTTCGTCTAATGAGGCATGAGAACATGTAATCTGTTAAAGGAATGCGTAGATTAGACCAATGACTATAAAGGCACGAAGGTGCAATTCACAAAATGTTTGTGCCAGGACAGAGAGCACTAGGCCCCCCTCTGTGACGGATTCTTCTCCAGTCTGTTCATAGCTATTGTTATTTTCTTTATTATTGAACTTCAGTGCGTAGATCTCATATTACTACTGTGCAGGTAAATGGTATTATTTATCTTTTTTCCTTTTCTTTATTTCTTTTCTTTTCTTTTTTGTTTTTGTTTTAGATTTATTATCTCCAGGATTGCACTCTCTACCTCGTACAATACGTTGGCTCTTTGTCTACCAAAGGAAACCAAAAGACGAATTATTTATTGCCCTTCGGGGACAAGTAGCAGAATTTTGATTTTTATTTTATTTTCAAACTATTTGACAACAGTTTGCCTATAACATCGATTTGTGCACGAGTTTCTGATACATGTATAATATGGCAAGCAAACGTCAAAGAATCCATTCGTGCTTACGAGATCGATAAAGAATGAGTACAATCCCCATACCATGACATTATTATGGGCCTTGAACGCCCCTGACTTTACCACCATGACATCAGATTCTAAATATATTTATTAAATGCGGTCTTTTCAACTGACAGCCAAAATATTTCAAATTTATCGTTGTTATTTCACGTTATTAAAGAATGACATCATCGAACTGAGCTCCAGACAGACCCAAAAAAAACCCAACAACAAACAAAAAAAACAACAAAAAAAAAAAACAACAAAAACAACAACAACCAAAAAACAAAACAAAAAACAACCCCCAAAAAACCCAAAACAACAACAACAAAAACCAAAAAAAAAAACAAAAACAAAAAAAACAAAACAAACAACAACAACCCAACAATAACAAAAAACAACTAAAAACGTAAAGTGTGTCTGTTGCCCACCCTGTCCATCATCGCCACTGTTCTTCTTGTTAACTAATTTATGTGTATAATTTTGGTAGTCTCGGAATACCCATCAAGAACCTGGTTATAACCATTGAATATTTTCCCTCTTCAATGCAGCCCAATGCATCTCGTTGCCTTGCTAGTCGCTGAGATGTCTTGAGTCCTGGTTTGATATAAAGGGGAAAAAATAAATGGACCCGTTTGCATGGGCTGTAAAAAAATGGAGAACTGTTGTGTTTCAAATAACAGTTTAGGGTTTTTTACGATAACGTGCATTAAAACACCTTGAGTATGTCGATTTTGTGCGTATACCTGCGTGTGTGTTTGTTAGTGCACCTCAAACCAATGAACAATGAAGACGGACGATGGGTGGATAGAGAGAAGAAAAGAAGATCAGGAAACGAAGACAAAAGCGGCGGGTTTTTATTCTCAGGATTAAGCTACATCCTGCAGTCGTTATGTGGTGAAGAATGACTGTGAGAACATGCATATGGGATCTATTTAAGTCCATTAGAACTACGATTGCAACAGGCAAGAGCAAGCTGCATACGTGTTAATTATGGAAGCCCGTAACAAAACAGTGGTAAAGCCCAACAACAATAGCCTAATGACTGTTATATACATCTGGTAATCTCCCCTTGGCCTAAACACTTCGTGGTGTGTGAGGGCTTCATTGCGTGTATTTTATTCATGTTGAAGAGTGTGTGTCTTGAGGGAAAACCCGCATAAAGTCGAGTGTGGACGAGGAAGGGACGACCCAATTAAAAGCCTTAGATAATTCGAGTGTACCAGGCCGACTTGCAAGCGGGTATTATCGGTAATTCCCTTTGTGGGACTAAAAGGAATAAATCGCAGGCTGTAATTATGAGACGTAGATTAATGACAATACGGACCGTATAATACACGCCACTCTTTGCCCAAAAGACAACGTTACCTAAAAAAAAAAATATAGTGAAAATAAAATATCAGAATCTACATCTCAACATTGATGTGAGATTCAGATCAAGTGGATCTCATTTGAAATTCCGATTCTATTATTTTTAAAAAGTGGGAGTAACCGTTTTTACCGTCCTTCAATCCACCCCTTTTTTCCTCCCCCCCCCCCCCCCATCCACCACCACCAACAACAAGAAACACATACAAAAAAAAGTACAGAAAAAGAAGACGGATCCGGACAGTTCAAACCAAAGCAATAACAACAATAACAGCAGCAGCAACTTCATCAACAACAAAATCAACAACAACAATAGCAACAACGACGACAACAATAGAACAAAGATAAATACAACAAATAAAAACAACAAAAATAATAGCAACAGCAACAACAAAACAACAGAAAACAAGAACAAAGTGAAAACAAAATAACAAACAAAACAACGAGACTGTGAGACAAAACAAAACAAACGAACCTCCCCCCCCCCCTTTCCAACTCAAGCACAAAGCAATACAAAAACAAAACTAAAGCAAAACAAAAGAAAGAAAAAAACAAAAGTGCCTATAAATGAGAATAATATTCAAACTGCCTTTGTAACTTTGTTTCATCCACCTATCCCCTTCCCCTGTTCCGCAAACAAAAATACATATCATTGTGTGCGTAATGATTTCACTCACACCCTGAAACGCACCAGGGAGGACAGTGTGTTGGCACAGCAGACCTGTTGTTGTTTACAGAAGAAGAAGAAGAAGAAGAATAAGAAGAATAAGAAGAATAAGAAGAAGAAGAAGAAGAAGAAGAAGAAGAAGAAGAAGAAGAAGAAGAAGAAGAAGAAGAAGAAGAA
>JBCJKF010108471.1:0-10316 GCA_039654545.1 Plocamopherus ceylonicus
CAATAATCCAAAATTTCAAAAAGCTGCATTAAAGGATTAAAATGTTAGAGCCGAACAACGATGATATTTTTGCGTGACTATAGTTGCAGATCCATTATTATATTTACCCTTTGCATACATCATACATGTACTTATAGTACTCTATTTCTCAATTGCATAATATAGGCCTATATAAAATATGAAAAGTGTGCGCACTAGAAATCTAGAGTAATGCGAGCCAAAATTACATCGACTCGATAGCCGGCACGGCGAGAATGACGACGAATGAAGAAAGGCCGATGACGTCACATGACGATGATGGGGGCAAAATTAAACCGTGCATGAAGAAGAATGACGGCATGTGTAAAAAAAAAAAAGTTATTTTCCCGATCTAAGAAGACAAAGGCTGGCCTTTTTCACGCGCCCGACACCCAATCAAACAATAATAATGATAGACTACAAGTCACGGGCATAGCTTCCGGGCACCACTGCTTCGCGGATTCGCTGCTCCATATCTGGAGCCCTCTGTTTGCATGAATGAAAGACTGATCTCAAAACTTGTATGGTCAACCACTAGCATATTATATAGATACTCATGGTATGGCGATAGATCTGTTTCGTATAGTCCGTAGAGCAACTGTAGGCCTAACTTGCTCCATAGTTAGCCTACTACATTCTTGTTTTCCGGTGTGCTTCAGGCATAATTTAAGTTCTTCTTCTTAGGCCCGTAGCTCCGCAGAGCAAAGGCCATTGAAAAGACTTCGCCAACGTACTCTATTCTGGGCTGATCTTGCTGCTCCCGTCCAATTGGTTCCCTGCCGTGTCAGCTCTGCCTCCGTGTCTCGCCTCCAGGTACTGCGAGGCCGACCTCTCTTCCACTTTCCCTGTGGATTCCAGGTCAGGGCTTGGCGTGTGGTGCTTAATTTAAGTTCAGGTTACCGGAATTTGCCGGCAGATTTTCAAAAACCGGAATTCCGGAGGTTGCCGGAATTTTGCCGGCAGATTTTCAAATACCAGAATTCCTGCATTTGCCGGAAAAGTGACATCTCTGGTTATGGCAGGTTGCCCTACATTCATTCCTCAGCCCACCCATACTCTGCTCTAACTTTAACACTACCAATCTCATTTATACTGGCATGAAGACACAAATAAGGGGCATGGAATACAATAATATGAATTGTCATTGTACAAATAAATAGAATAATAACCAGCAATTTATATGTATAGATAAAATATAAATGTGATAACGTTCTGCCTAAAATGTTTAATACAAATATGCAGAATGGATTATAATGGTATATAAGTGTTTGTTTTTACTCATCTCAATGCCGTTTTGATTGGGAAACAAGAGATTTTAACTCAGGATTTAACTGAAGTCTGTGAGTCTCTACAATTGCTTTCAGTTGTTTGCTTTGGTTTTTAATACCCTGAGTCCTCCTCTTTATCTTTGCTATTGATGCGTGAATCATCTCTCTCCCTTGCTCACCCAAAAGACCTAGACCAAAACCCCATCTTTCAATAAAAGGCAAGCAATGTGCCTCCAACATATGGATTTTGGATGTAGCTTTGACTGGATATAGTCTTTTGAAGAGAGTTATATAGCCTTTGATCTTGATTTGAACATGCCTGTATTCAGATGGATCAATTGCATAATGTGTGTGTGTGATATTAGACAGTGAACAGAAGAATAGCTTTCGTTCAGAGCATCAAATTTCATTTTGATGCATAAGTACATGTATAATCATTGATTACTTGATTGTCTGTGAGTGACAATCGGCTTTTTTTTCTTTAAGCGGCTCGTACTTTTAGAAGTAGGCCTAGCTTATTGTTATAAGGGTAGCATGACCCGTTTTCGAAAATAGGTCATAACAATGAGCTCCCTCAATGAAGCTATGGCATTCATAGGCTATTATTCTGTAATTAAATTGAATGATAGGCCTACCTAGCCCAGTGATCTCTGATAATAAGCTATAATAAACATTCATATTGGCGGCTCCCTTAAAGAAGCGGTGACACAAATTAACCTTTTTGAAGAAGAATTTCATTGCAGTTTAGTAAATATTTTATGAAAATGTAGATAGATGCGTATTATCCACTAGATATAGGATTCAGACCAAAAATGAGCCTCTCTAGTGGGGGGTGCGCATTATCTTTGAGGCACACTATACACAAGGATATACTGTAATTGAAAAAGTAAGTGGGCACTAGGCTTAAGAAGCTGGGTAAAATTTGAAACAAAATATGGTGGCCATTTCCATTGCAATCCGATGCATCACCGAAATTCCGATACATCACAATCAACAGTAAGCAGGTTGAGTTATTAAATTAACACTTATTACATTCATAAAAGCACAATTTTAGTTCCATTCCTTGCCTTACATGAATATTTTCCACTGATTTTAACAATCTTCCCCTCTTTGGCCCTCCCTCGACAATACCCTGGAGAATCTTTAATTTCCATTTACTCATTTCATCATTTGTGACATGGCCTAGATTTCAGATGCCACATGATTCTCTTCTGAAGCAACTCAAATTTAATACCTACATTATCTTCTGCAGCTCTTTGGCTAACGTCCATGACTTGCACAGAATCTAAAGGATCCTTTTCAGGAGGAAGACATATAATGGTCTTTCATTTTTAGTACCATAATCCCTATAAATCAATCTTTGATGATCAAAGACTTACCTGTTGCACAGTCTTTTGAGGCTGCACCGGGTTGGCCTTTGTGGTGTTCACTGATGTACCAAAAACAATGAAAAACATTTTACTTTTTATCAATATCAAGGAAAAGTAGAAAAAAATGTAATCCAGTTACTACACAGGAGCTAAATTCTTACTTATTTTATCTTTGCACAAGCTATTGCAAAGACTTGTAAAATTGCAAAGAGAAATATGTCTTAATGAGCACAATCAACAAATGAATTAAGTGCATTCAAAATAAAGTTGACTCACTGATTTGCTTCAAGGCATCAGCCCGCAACATGTATTCAGTGGCCTTGTCTATGATGTTTGGTGTTTGAGAACCGGCCTGAGCAGCAGCAAGCAAAGCCTGAGCTGCTTCCTGCAAAAGAAAAAAAAATGAAAAGCTGCCCTTGACAATACAATAAAACAAAATGAATAGATAAAATAAATAATTGCATTAATAGAAATCACCCATCCAACTAACAACAAAAAAAACAACAACAAGCAGTCACTATGGAATTGCACCTAGCCTGAACATAAAGCACTGGGGGAAAAGGTTAAAAATCGGCATGCTTTTATCAGGGTTCAGAGAAGAAGAAGAAGAAATTACGATTTATAGGGTGCCCTACCTCCCGGATAGGGAGCTCAGAGCGCTTTACATTAAAAGTAAGGTTTAACATAAAATTCAAAAAGAGGGAATTAAATTGCTAAAAAGAATTAATTAAAATCAAATACAGGCTTTGTAAAAAATTATGTTTAAAATATTAATTTATGTTAAAATTAACTTTACCAAAAAGAAAGAAGTTTTTTCTTAAAAACGTCCATAGAAGGGGAAGTTTTACAGCAGTCATTCAGATCATTCCAAAGAACAGGAGCACACACAGTAAAAGCTTTCTCACTAAAACGTGTATGTGGATGTACGGGGAACATAAATAAAATTTTTGAAATTGCTTCTAAGTGTTCTTTGCCTTATTTGTGGCATTATAAGTTCTGACAAATACGGTGGGGCCAACCCATTTAAACATTTATAGGTGGTACATAAAATTTTACACTCAATTCTCTGTTTAATGGGCAGCCAGTGTAAATTTTTAAGGGTCTCCGAAATATGATCACTTTTCTTTTTAAAGCTAATAACTCTGGCAGCATGATTTTGAATTTTCTGAAGCCTGCCCAATTGCACTTTAGATATTCCTACCAATAACAAATTGCAATAACCTAGTCGACTTGTGACTAATGACATGATCAATAATTTAGTAGGATTAACATCGACAAAATTCCTAATATTTCTTATATTTTTCAAATGAAACATGGTGGCTTGTACAATATTACTTATATGATTTTCCATAGAGATACATGAATCAAAATACACCCCAAGATTTTTGACAACATTAGAAATTTCAACATCAGAATTATATATATATTAAAATGATGATTGTGATTATCAAGATATGACTTTAAAATTTGTTGTTTCCAAAAATAGCTATGCCTGTCTTGTCCCCATTGAGTTTTAGTTTATTTGCTGTCATCCATGCATGTATGTCTGCTGTGCATTCTTGTATGTTTTTGATGGATGTTGTGCCGTTGTCACTGTGCAGAGGTAGATATATTTGGGTTTCATCCACATAGAGATGATACCCCATGTCGTGATTTTCAATGACTTTTGCAAGGGGAGCCATGTAAAGGGTAAACAGCACAGGACCCAGAACCGATCCTTGAGGAACTCCATATTGAAGTGTGGACGATGATAACAGGGATGATTCCACTAAAACAGACTGCATTCGTTTTTTGACGTATGATGAAAACCAGTCAAGAGCAGTCCCACACACACTGAAATAATTATGAGGCCTTGACAAAAGAATTTCATGGTCTATGGTGTCAAAAGCTGCACCTAAGTCCAAAAGAACAAGCAAAATGCATGACTTTTTGTCCATGGCTCTGATTATATCATTTTGCACTCCAAGCAAGGCAGTTTCAGTGCTATGATGTTGTTTGTATGCGGACTGGAAATGAGGTTGTAGATGGTTCTCGTGTAGGTAATTTGCAAGTCGTATGTTGTTTTTTCGATGATCTTGGCCAAAAATGGAATAATGGATACAGGTCTGAAGTTCTTGAGGTCATCTTTGTCCAGAGAAGGCTTTTTTCAAAATTGGTGTTACTATCGCGTTCTTAAGCGTGGAGGGGAAAATACCATTCGAAATGCTTTCGTTGACAATCATTGTGATAGTGGGGCTTAAAACATCTACACATTCCTTTAAAAGCCATGTAGGTATAGGATCCAACGCACATGTTTTGGATGATAAATTTCTAACAGTATTATATATTTCTTCATTTGTGGCTGGCTTCATTTCAGATAGATGAGGTTGGGAGGGAAATCTAACGTACTCAATGAATTGGTTAGTCTCATCTGGGTCTTTCAAATTATGTCTGATTTGATTTATTTTGTCGACGAAGAATTTGTTACAGTTTTCACTCAAAGTTGTAGGGTCGTCAGTGTGATTGGACATCTGTGGTTTATGGACCTTGGATGTAATCTTATAAATTTCCTTGATATTTCCTTTATTTTAAAAAAATATTGTTCTTTATAAATCTACGTTTAGTGTCAGTCAACATTTTATTCATTTAGTTTCGAAGGTTTTTCAAATTATTTCTATCTTCATTTGTTTTCGTTTTCAAAGATGTTCTTTCCGCTTGTCTAAGTTTCCATTTTGTAGCACGTACATTGTTGTCATGCCACTGGTTATCAGGTCTAACAGTGACAGTTCCCCTTTTAAGTGGTGCATGGATGTCCAAAATCATTTTCAGTTCATGATTGAATGTGTTTTGTTCATTTACATTGCTAAAAGGGCTTTTGACTTTTTTTTTATTATAAATATTAGCATCCTCAATAGACTTTGTAAAAGTCTCCAAGTTAATTTCTCTTGTATTTCTGTGTTTTATAGTCTTAGTTTTGAGTCAATCATCAGGCATCAGGCATAAGTCATCCCTGTCCTTTTCCATTTGTAATTTTAAAGTACGAGAAGGCAATCCCATATCTGAAACAATTTGTGACTCAATAACTAGAGCACTAGTGGACCGTCCCCAGTCTCGTAAAAAGAGTTTCAATATGCTGTAGGCCCTATAGTTTTATTCTATTATGAAACCAAAAAAATGAACCTAGCAAATTGAATTTGTTCAATATGACTGGGAACAGTCCACAAGTGTGTTATATCCTCTATTTGACTTTGATAGTGTTGATTTCATACCATCATGAAAATATTGCACTGAACAATTAAAGAGCAACAAATAAGGTAACTACACTTTTCAAATTAATCAATAGCTAAGAAGCACTACTACTTGAAGAAGTTTATATATATAAATAAAAGCGACCTATACAACCTAGCAGCAAACATAAAATTCCAAAAAACAAGAAACGACTTTCAACAGAAAATACATAAAGATCTAAAAAACATCAGACGTTCAGAGAATATTACTGTGAAAGCTGACAAAACCAACAATCTGTACAAAACAAAACCGGCGACATACAGAAAATTAGTTTGTTTAGTTAATTCTGTCGTTGACAACGTAACAACCCAATATAAGAAAAACCACCCCTAATACACAAGATGCAATTGATAAAGAAGCAAAAGCTATCACGACCAAGCTGAACATAGAGTCGAAACAACAACAAATAAGGATGCTTTTATCACTATCAAAGACCACAAGCCTAACTTCCCTAATGCAATCAAATGCCGCCTAATAAAACCAACTAAAAGCAACATAGATAAAATCAGCAAGGGATACCTACAAGAGATCAACAATATAATCAGAGATGAGTTACAACTCAGGCAACGGAGAAACACGGAGGAAACACTCCAATGGTTTCAATCGCTAAAAAATAAACCTTTGTTTCAATTTTTGCAACTAGATATAGTTGACTTTTACTCTAGCATAAGCAATCCCTTCTATCCAAAGCATTAAATTTTGCTACAACAATCACGCACATCCCAAATGCAGTGCTGGAAGTAATTAACCATTCTAGAAAATCCCTACTAAATCATGCAAACAGCCAATGGATTAAAAAGGAGGGCCTTTTCGATGTCACAATGGGCAGCTACGATGGAGCCGAAATATGCGAACTGGTGGGCCTGTACCTACTCAATCTGATAAAATCTAAATTCCCCGCTCTAAACTTCGGTCTCTATAGAGATGATGGACTCGGGTGTTATAAAAAAGCTTCCAGGACCCAGCTTGAATAAAATGATATCACATCCATATTCATAGAAAATGGATTGAAAATTACCATTGAAACCAACATGAATCAAGTCAATTTTTTGGATGCTTCACTAAACCTGGAAAAGCTTCAAAGACAAGAGCAAAATGAATCACACAAAATTAGCCGAAAAATTTTGGGAACTGAAAGAAATAAACAAAAGAGAACCAACAGTACAATGGACTATCATTAAAAAGCAAGAGCATATAAACCTGGAGACAAGTTCTGCCAGCTCTGTACTGAAGAAAAGCTAGAAATTTTAAAAAACGTAAACAACCAAAACAACATCAAGCACAGATCAGAATTCACCAGAAAATGCCCCCATAAACACAGGTATAAACATATATATATAATCGTCACATCAGACCTGTAGATCAAATATTTACATAAAATCATCTTCAAACATAGAAAGTTATTTGAATTAATATTACCTTAGTACATTCAAATGATGGGATAAATTTCCTGTCAATGAGTAACAGCAAAGAGATCGGATCTCATAAACAGAAATTTAAATTATAACTTTAATCAAATAATACACAGAATTAAATGTTATACGACATCAAACAGATTACTCATTTCAACTGAGTTTGTCTTGTCCTACCTATGTGAAAAACATTATAATATGAAACACAGCTTTAGAAATGAATGACTTAAAAAGACCATGTCAACGATTCATCGAACATTTACTTCACATTATAAGAAATTTTAATTTTACTTCTATAAAATGTCATTACTGAGTAATAGAAGATGGCCATATCAACCCTTTGCTGTGTATCATATTGGACAGCTTGATGGGCTAGACAAACTCCTTCATTCTGCAGAACAGTGGCATCAGCTCCATGATAATCTGAGGATGGGTCTCCCATGGCTATTCTTCTGCTTGAAGTCAGTGAAGAAAATATTTCACATTATACAAAAACGAAGGAGTGTCTGAAAAATAAGTTTTTTCTTTTCCTGACTTGGAAATGTTTGAGTAACTAGCAAGGTGGGTGTGTATATTTTAATCATGGATATATATATTCTATTGCTTCGTGAATGCTAGGCTACTTTATTCCAATTAGGCCCCTACGCTCTTAAGTTTGTTAGTACTTGACACTTGACGTACTTGTGTATTAGGGACTGTCTTTACGGGTTTTGGTATTGTACGGTTAGCCTACTTTTAGGGCGTTTCTGTATAATTTACACTTAGGCCCTAGGGGGATTTTCTAAAGTTGTGATCGGGAAGTTTATGTTAGGGGGCTCGGGGAGTTTATGTTAGGGGGTTCGGGGAGTTATGTTAGGGGGCTCGGGAGTTATGTTAGGGGTGTAGGGTTAGGGATTGGGATAGGGTTTTTGGGTTAAGGATGGAGTTATGTTATGGCCTTTGGGGATTTATGTTAGGGGGCTCGGGGAGTTATGTTAGGGGTTTATGGTTAGGGATTGGGATAGGGTTTTCGGGTTAGGGATTGGGATAGGGTTTTTGGGTTAGGGATGGAGTTATGGCCTTTGGGGATTTATGGTAGGGGGCTTGGGGAGTTACGTTAGGGGGCTCGGGGAGTTATGTTAGGAGTTTAGGGTTAGGGATTGGGATAGGGTTTTCGGGTTAGGGATGGAGTTATGGCCTTTGGGGATTTATGTTAGGGGGCTCGGGGAGTTATGTTAGGGGGCTCGGGGACTTAATGTTAGGGGGCTCGGGGAGTTATGTTAAGGGGCTCGGGCAGTTAATGTTAGGGGGCTCGGGGAGTTAATGTTAGGGGTTTAGGGTTAGGGATTGGGATATGGTTAGGGATTGGGATAGGGTTTTTGGGTTAGTGATGGAGTTAGGGGCTTTAGGGAGTCATGTTAGGGGGCTCAGGGAGTTATGTTAGGGGTCTTGGGGAGTTAATGCCATGGGTTTGGGGATAGGGTGAGGATTTTAGGGTTAGGGATGGAGTTATGAGCTTTGGGGAGTTAATGTTAGGGGGCTCGGGGAGTTAATGTTAGGGGTTTAGGGTCAGGGATTGGGATAGGGTTTTAGGGCTGGAATTGGGATAGGGTTTTAGGGTTAGGGATGTAATTAGTGGCTTTGGGGAATTACGTTTTTAGGGATAGGGAGATCTGGTGGAACATTGCTTTATTTCAGTAATGCAAGTTACTTTACTAGTCGATGGCAATGGATGCGACATAATGAAAAATTCCTGTGGTAAATCACTTTTGTGATTAATATTATAATATTTATAAATGCTAAGTTTGGAAAGACTCAAAGACAAATGAAAAGCTAGATCTAGGCCTATAGACCTACCGGTACGGGATAGACTACTGTGGAGATCGATAAAGGATTGCAAGGCCAACTGCGATCACCTTTTATAGAGGGCTAGTATCGTATTTGAGTACTTTTGAAACTGCAGTGAATAGTTCACATTGACCATCAATACCAATGACATAATACAGAAGGAATCGCTCACTCTCTCACGCACGTCATCAAAAACACAATATGTAATGGCTAGTTTCAAAGGCATGAATCCAGTGATCTACATCAAATGTTAAAAAAAACGAAAAAATAATACGATACATTTATGTTTAAGCTTTATTTCCAGAACCTAATTCATCTACAACATTTTTACATCATGAGCACCAAAGTTCAACGTTCAAGATGAAATATTGGGCAATAAAAATATATGTATAGTTTTAGACTTATATCCTATCTTTATTATTTTGTCCTTGGTTTCTTTTTTTCTGGAATTGCCCATTTACGAGTTGTATTCAAATTTTAAAAACCCTCTAGAAGGAACAGGCTAAAAATTTAAAGTAGATATGTACCAATGACCAGCTTGTTCACGTCGAATCCATTCAATACTAGTATGCTTGCTTACTTCATATTAATATCTTTAAGTTAGGTGCAATCGGTAAATCTGCGCGTTTGATCAATCGCGCAACGCTTTCTGTAAATTTACAGAATGTGCGACAATTGATCAATTCTTGCACATTCCGTAAATTCATACATTGCCCGGCGCGTTCTATCAATCACAACAGACTAGATCTCACCTTCTAATTTAAGATTCTACTTAGAATCATCTCATGTCGCCATTTTAGTTGGTCGACTAAATCTCACCTTCTAATTTAAGATTCTACTTAAAATCATCTCACTTCGACATTTTGTTTTTGTCGGAAGTCGGTAGCCCCCCATAGTACATGATATGGAATCACTCCGTACTTGATATATAGGGTCAAACCTAAATTTGCCCAGAGAACGAACATAGAGACGAACATGGAGACGGACATGGAGCGTTTCACAGAACAAATGAAAAAAGAAGCTTTGGTGTTAGCAGAAATTTGTCCTTACTTTACGTAAGATAACTTCCTTGTAAAAAAGTGCATGCTTTCATTTTGTTTCTCTTGTAAACATGGCAGTATTTGTTACAATAATTGTTATGACACTGATAGGTT
>JBCJKF010108582.1:0-10315 GCA_039654545.1 Plocamopherus ceylonicus
ATATCCATAGCTGAAAGGTTATCATAACTATTATGAACACACCCGTCTACTTTCTTTTTCCTGATATTTATTCTCTTTGATTTTCAGACACACCCATTAATACACCAAAATAGGAAGCTCCAGAACAAAAAATAGGAATTTTCAAAAAAAAAAAAAAAAAGGAATCTTAGGTCAACAATCGCATTTGAATTGAGAATGAAAGAATCTTTGTTTCAGTCTCAATAGGTCCATTCATTTGTTGATTACCGTTGATTGTAATCACACAATAATATCGATTTCACTTGCTCTATGTAGTAGTTAGTAGAGTGAATAGACTATACGATAGCGATCATGATAACATGTCAATGAGAGTTAAAAATCTGCACTTCCCGAAAAATGAAATTTCTGATGATCTGGCTTTTAAGGATTTCTGGTTCCCTCAAGTTAACCGGAAAAAAAAAGTTGAACCAAACCGTTCACGATCAGAAAAAATCGGAATCTCGCCGAATTTTCAGGAAAAAGCGGAATGATTCTGCCTAAATGAGAATGGGTGACATCTCTGAATTTTACCTCAGATAAGGGAAGTAAAAGGCATAATGTCATAAGTTCTCCTATACTGATCATTAGAAACAATACCAAGAAAAAACGAAAGTCAACCTGACTGCCCGAAACTCCATCACCACCCTCCACACACCCCCTAGCCCGAAAAAAAAAAAAAAAGAAAAAAAATAGAAAAGCACAAAATGATGAAATAAAAAGAAACTAAGCTGACTATTTTATTTTATTTTATATTATTTCACTGCACCAAATCGCATTAATTTTATTATCTATCATCTGCATGCATTGGTAAAAAAAAATGGAATCTTTCTACAGAGTGGGGACTTACTCCTATTGACAGACAGTTAGTTGAATGACATATAGTAGTCCTTTCAAGCCTTTTGGCTTATAGGTCCGGAGCTTATCCCGGTTTCTGTAGCATGAAGTGGACAGTGACAGATTAGATCTACCACTTTCTGAATAGGATGCTAGTGTATTGCAGAATATTTTCCCAGCTGAAGCTGTACCCATTTTCACCTGGGTCGAGTGAAGCAACAGGGGTAAATTTTCTTGCTTAAGGAAAAAAACGCATTTTCCTACAGCGGTTTGAACCCATGGCCTCTTGGTCCGAAGCCCAACGCTCTGTCCACAGGGCCACTACACCCCCTTGAATGACATATATATATATGAAATTTATGTGCCCAAAAACAACACAACATCAACTTACAGTATTGTAAGAAAGACCAATCCACACTGGCTGCATGATGTGATGGTTGTAAATGTCCAAATCCAGTCTGGCCATGTCGAAAACATCAAGAATTGATGCCAGGTCCCCTCCAAAAAATTGGCAAGATTTCCTTGCGTCCTGCCAAGTTTTTAGCTGTGGAACAGTGTTGAAGCAAGTGCCGCTGTACAAGAAATAGTTGGATGGACATTGGCCAGAGCCAGGTTTTGCCATGGCCGTCGTCGTTGAGGGACTTGGCGAGGCATTCTGACCAGGGACTGTAGACAGAGGATTATGATATGATAATGGTTAAGGTTTTAATAAGGAAAAGGGAAAGTCATGTGATAAGAATAAACGAACAATGAACGCCAAAAACGCGTATTGAAATGGAAACCGGTGGTAAAAAGAAACATGTGGCACCCAAAGTTGTCTTGGAGGGAAATTTATTAGGAGACTTCAAAGAAAATGAGGATATGGATACAGGTATATAGTTCTCCGCTTTAAATTTATCTCCCTATTTAAAAAGTGGTACAATATTTGCATTTTTCCACTCATTTGGGACTTTGCCTTGATTAAGAGAAGTTTGCAATAAGAGTACATACACCTCAACTAATGCATGTGCACATAGTTTTAATATCTTGCCTGGGATTTTATCTGGTCCTGTAGTTTTATGTTCATTTCTATTTAATTGTAATTTAAGCACTCCATTTCTTGTGACAGTTATAGGGCTCATTTTGGGGTAATTACTGAATGCTTTACATAATCTTTGGTGAAAGATTGATCTCTTTATCAATAAGAGAACAGAGGAAAGTTAAAATACAATATTTCTTTAACTAAAGGGGATTTTATTTTGTAGTAACTAAAGACATTTGAAAAAAAAATTCTATCTATAAAGGCGACAATGATGAGAATGATGATGGGTAAAAAGAACAGAGCGGGGAGTATGCCAATACACTATAATTAATGAAGTCATTTATTGTCTCATTATTGTGTGAGAAAAAGAGACATTGTTTCCCTGAAGATTTATAATATTTGGATTTTCCATATTACCTTTCATAGTGTCACAAAGATAGGCATTCCTCTTTTCGCAGGATTCTATTCTCCACTTGCCAACTCCATTTAGGTCTAATGTGGAGTCTGTCATAA
This sequence comes from Plocamopherus ceylonicus, assembly GCA_039654545.1. Classification (NCBI taxonomy): domain Eukaryota; kingdom Metazoa; phylum Mollusca; class Gastropoda; order Nudibranchia; family Polyceridae; genus Plocamopherus; species Plocamopherus ceylonicus. The sequence goes on from JBCJKF010108582.1 coordinate 2,387, forward strand.
TCTCAACACAATCTCTCTGCCATTGAGCAAAGGAAAAAGAAACACATTTTCTTTCACAATTATTATAGATGTGCATACATTTATGACCTAATTACAGTAGCAATTTAACATGTTTTATATTTCAAGAAAGTAAATCAGAAAAAGGCGAATGAAGAGATTACAAAAGAATAAAAGCATTGTCTAGTTAAACTTTATGTCCGTACTGCAAGATTCTCAACGATCTTTGAGCAAGTCTATTGACTTTATCAGCGAGCTGTTATAGTTACAGTTACAGTTAAAGTGCACCATCCAAGTCAAAGGTTGGACATACCTCCCCATCAGATGCCCAATGGTCACTGGGCTCTCCTTTGCCCCAATTGGTGAAAGTGACCTCACTGTTGTCCTGCCATTTGAAAATCCTCGGCGATTGCTGGTCTGAGAAGCCAAGCCACACAGCATTCTTCAAGTCCCTTATCAGGAGTGTGATGAAATCTGATGATTGAACAAGAATTTTTTTTTTTCAGTTTATTCATAAGTAAACTCTCTGGTGTAAGAAAGATGTTCATAAAGTTCAGATTATAATATGAAAAAAAGCAATGTTTAAACTAAAAAGGGCAATACCGGCATACAAACAGGATATTTCAAAACTAGAACAGCAAGATAAGGACTTAGATGACTTGCTTATGTAGAAAGAACAAGTTAAGATAGAATATCTAAGTCACTTTACAATGCAAAGACTGTGGAAAAGACCAAAAGGCAGACCATGCAGAAATGGATAGAAGAAATTTAACTTTGATGGACGGAAGAGAAAGTGTAGGAGAGTTTATAAGAAGTACCTAAACCCAGACACCGAAAGGTATAATGGCAATAGAGGAAGAAAGAAGGAAAGAAAGATGTCAAGACTTGCACGCATGAAAAATTCTTAAAGAAGAAACAATGCGCATAGAATAAATAAAATACTAATTATGGAATGATCATTTCATTTCAAGTTCAAGTCCTCTTAAGTTCCAATCCGATGTTTTTGGTTTACCACTATTTTGATAAAAATGGAACATATTGACAGAAAACACAATTTCAGTTTCTTTCAATTGTGTATAAATGCTATACACAATAATTATTTCACTAGCTTTCTATTAAAATAAGGTTTGCCATCATATTAAATTCTTTCCTTTTACCTTGATCCAGTCTAGTGTTGACGCTTGCAATGTCAACAGTTGCAGAAATGGAGGAACCCAGGGCACGGCATTTATCGCGGGCGGATTTCCAGTCCAGGGGAGGATCATTGGTTGTGTTGCCAAGTCCGCCCAGGAAGAAGCACCGGTTGTTTAAACCTGCCAAAATGTTGTGTGAAGTCAAAAGAAATCATGGTTAATTTTTTGTCTTAAGATTAATTGAATGATGGTTCAATCAAACAGAAACAAACCTTCAAATAAATTTTAGCATTTCACTGAAAAAAGTGAGAGTAAGACAAGAAGTGTGAATTTTAATCCTTTTTTTCTTAGATCAAACATCGAGGCAGGGATCACAAATAAAAAAAAAAATTTAACAAGAATATACTGGTGCCTGTAATGCAGAATGCACGTCTCAAAAGTAGACATAAAAAGTGTTTGCTAAATGACCATGATTGTAAAGTGGTCATTAAAAGTAGGTTTTATCCGTTTAAAAAGCCACCAAAAAATTCACAAAAGAGAAAAAAAAAGTATTATCATTATGAATAATAATAATAATAATAATAATAATAATAATAATAATAAAAATAATAATAATAATAATAATAATAATAATAATAATAATAATAATAGTAATGTTAAAAACTTATTCCTTCATGATAACAGAAGTATAACAGGAAAATCAGAGAAAAGCTTGCATAACATGTAAAAGAATAACAAGAGAATGCCAGCAATGTCTTACCTAATATGTAGTCTTAGTCTTAGTCTTCATAATAGCTGACAAACTCAGGTATCTGAGTATTCTTGTCAAAGTGCCTAAAGCAATTTATTATTCTAGTATTTTGATATTAGTGTTGTACATTTAAGTTTCTGCATGAAATCTTCTATAAGTATAACAAGAAAACTTGTCCAACCTGTTCCCTGAAATCCAGCTGGACAGGGAGTTTTAATGACGGCTGTAGGGACCGGGATGTTGGGGATGGTTGAGCTGTTCAGCTTTTTACAAATGTAGCCACTCTGGTCCATGCAGTTGTCATCATTCCAACGGCCTGAAGAATGACAAGACATAATTTTTTTTTATGCATGGTTGGAAAAAAAAATAAACCTGAAAAATAAGAAGCTTTTTAACATTCTGCATATTGAAGAAGGTTGAAGATAACATTCTACGATATGCTTAATGCCCAAAGAACTAGCTAGAGTGCTACAAAATGTTAATTGCTAATGGATCGAAATGAAATTCTACAAAGTGCTCATTGATAACCAATCTAGATAGCATACTACAAAGGCAAGGGGTTGAGAACCTAAATCTTATGGTAATCAAAGATTGCCTCACACAACAGAATCAGATATGTATGACACTCACCAGAATCAGAATATGTATGGCACTCACCAGAATCAGAATATGTATGACACGCACCAGAATCAGAATATGTATGGCACTCACCAGAATCAGAATATGTATGGCACTCACCAGAATCAGAATATGTATGGCACTCACCAGAATCAGAATAATATGTATGACACTCACCAGAATCAGAATATGTATGGCACTCACCAGAATCAGAATATGTATGGCACTCACCAGAATCAGAATATGTATGGCACTCACCAGAATCAGAATACATGTTGACACATTTCTGGCCACCCCAAGCATCATTTGGCTCATTTTCTGACCAGCCCAAGAAAACTGGAGGACTTCCATCGGTCCAGCTGAATAAAAAAAAAAAAAGAAATCTTTCTGTTGCAAGTTCTGTAGTCAACAAACAGTTTTTTTTTTGTTTTTTGTTTTTTGCTTACGATTTTGTTGTTTTTGTTGGTGGTAGTGGTGGTAGAAAACGTATTGCTTTTGTTTGTATTATCTATGTTTCGGGGAAGTGGAAATCATTTCTAGATAATCATCATACTCCACATGGGTTATTCCCTGACAGTGGTCTCAGTGGCACAGCAGTTGCACTTTGGGCTCACATCTGAAAGGGGACATTGTGTTTTAACCTTTGGGCAAGGTCATTAACACTAATTGCCTCCATTTGTGGCGCTGCTCTGCAGCTTACATTCGGTTTTCTGCCAAAAGCCAAAATTTTTTTTATTTAACTTGACAAAGGAACTTAACCCTAACTTCATGTTAGTTCATGTAAATGTCCAGTCTACCATTGAATTCAGAAGAGAATGGCTGGGGATGAGGTACATGGCCAGATTTTCTTCCAATTGTTCTCTTTTCCAAGACTAAAGAGATGTCTTTCCTTTTCAAGCTTTACCTTTTGTGCAATTCATCCGATCCCCTCAAGAAAGTTGTGCAAGAAAGTCATGATTATCTATCAGCCATTGAATTATTGAAAAATTCAGTGCTTTCAATTTTTTTTTTTTTAATTTATGTAGCTCTTCATTTCATCACTTTCTCTAAACATGAACAATGTTAAGACGTTCTACTATATTTACTTTTGTATCTCTAATTCAGAAGTAGTGGAAACAATACATCAACACTAGTTCTTACCGGTAAGAATTTTGTCCAAGTTCATTGAAGCCAATCCAGAATTTTTGAGCATTTTGGTTGTCTGTCTTGCTGATCTGAATGATTAAGTAAGAGGAATTGGAAGAAACATCGCAGCACTCAAAATATGCTCTTTAATTTTTTTTTAAGTAATGAGAGGTTAATTTGAATTTAGATCTTTTATTATCAAATCTTTATTTCAAAGAGGTACGGTCTGTATAAAAACCTTTGACAATATTTAATTTTACTTTTCATGCTCTCTCATTATTACACACTACACCTGAATATGGAGTTAATATATGATAAATAGTGAAACACTCCATCTAGCTCTATGGTGCAACAATTGCCATTTACTATAACACATACTTTACCTGTAACAATAACCCTTATAAGATTTTAAAGGTTTCTTACCAATGACAGGATGAAATCATTCTCTGCCTGAGTTGCGATGCTGGTGAGATGGCCCCCATAAGACATGCACTTCCGGTTGGCTTCAAACCAAGTCAGCTTGGAATCAACGCCAAAGGAAGGACTCACAAAATAACAAAATCCTCGGCGGAACAACCAGCCTGAATCAGCACATGCGGGGGCTGGGGATGGAAATACATGGTTGTCTGAATGTAAGCATTGGAGCTCATTGGGATGCAAACACCCAGGTGTCTGAATGGAAGCATTGGGGTAAATGGGGATGCAAACACACAGTTGTCTGGATGGATGCATTGGGCATGGGATAAATGGGGATGCAAACACCCAGGTGTCTGAATGGATGCATTGGGGTAAATGGGGATGCAAACACCCAGGTGTCTGAATGGAAGCATTGGGGTAAATGGGGATGCAAACACACAGTTGTCTGAATGGATGCATTGGGCATGGGATAAATGGGGATGCAAACACCCAGGTGTCTGAATGGAAGCATTGGGGTAAATGGGGATGCAAACACACAGGTGTCTGGATGGAAGCATTGGGGTAAATGGGGATGCAAACACACAGTTGTCTGAATGGAAGCATTGGAGCTCACAGCTCATGTTGATGCAAACACACAATTGTCTGAATGGGTACGTTGAAGGTCACATGGATACTGCCACATAGCTGCCTGAATGAATGCATTGGGGTTCATTGGGATGCAAACATACAGCTGTCTGCGTGGATGAATTGAGGGTCTATCTGAATGGATGAAGAGTTTTGGATTATTTCTGAAGCATATGATGTCACACTATTTCCAGCTGTCTTTCATGACAAAAACAATAACTTTCATTTAACTAAACAAATACAAATATGTATTTAATTAAGCATAAATAAAAAAAGAGAACATGAAATCGTCTTACCAGGGGGTGTGATCACCGTTGGAGGCATGGATGGAACTGGAAAACCTGGATAAAAAAAATGAGATTGTAAACATGGGAAGAATAGACAGGAGGAGGCATAAATAATGAAGTATATTCATCAAATTCAAAAAATAAAAACACAAAACATTAAAGAATATAGTAAAATTCCAAATTTTCATAAAAGCGAGACAAAAAGCAAACAACATAAAACAATGAAGTCTTTAGACAAGTGTATCTCAATTCATCCTCTGGCACATTACAAAGTTTGTTTTTTTCCACTGTTGTCAATCTTCTCAAATATTTAGTCAACCTTTCTTAATTCAACATCTTGAATCATTACAAGATGTTCTTATCCTTATTGCTGTCACAGGCACAGGCACACATGCTTAAGGGAGAATCATTAGTAATAACCCACTCCTCCCAAAAAATAACAACAACAAACAAACAAAAATAAACAACAAAAAACAAAAACAAAAACAATAACCACAAACAAATGAAACAACAAAAACAAATAACAACAACAAAAAAAAAAGCAACAACAACAAAAAGAAAAAAAAAAGTAAAAAAAAGAACAACACACACCCAGAAAAAACCCAGTAAAAACAAAACAAAAGAAAAATGAAACAATTTAAAAAAGGAAAAACAACAAAACAAACAAACAACAAAAAAACTACAACCCCAAAACAAAAGTACAAATCCCCCCAAAACTACAACAAGAAAACAAAAAGTGTAATCACCTTGAGGTACAGAGCAGATAAAAGCAGCTGATGTGTAACAGGAATGATCATTCCAGTAGTTTCCAGAGCGATACAACTGGAAGAAGACAATGCGCATGACAGATATTGAATAAATTAATGTAATTCCTTCCAGCTTTCCTTCAATTGTATTGCTTTTGTGGTAAGACATAATATTGTATGTAACAAGCATAGAAATGTATACTTTTATTATTATTTATTATTATAGAAAGGGATTTTGGATTTCTAGAAGGACATTTCAAAGTATGGTTCAAGCGGGCTATCCCACATCTCGAACCATTTCGGGTTTCGCTAAGTGGAGCGCTGGTGGGCTTTCCCCCGGCCCATGGAGGAATTTTGTATTGATTTGCTTTTATTCTATAATGAAACCAAATAATGAGTCTAGCAAATCGAAATTGCTTCAAGTGACAGGGGACAGTCCATGGGCACTCTTGTTGTTGAGAACCAAGACGTTTCAAAATTTGCCATAACCCGCTTGTACTTAAAAGTGTCCATATTTTTGTTCAAATATTCTCAAGTGTTACCTGTACACAATCCTCAGTGCCATAGGCATTGTTGGGTTCATTTGTCCCCCACTTGCTGTAATCAAATGGGGATCCGTCCGTCCATTTGTAAGCTGCAATTACAGAAAATTGAAACCGTGGACTTTGGAAAGACACACCTCAATTTTTGATAGGTTTTGGTGAACATGAAAGACATGTGAGTCAACCAATCTTAATATAATGATGGCTCAAGCTGAGTCTCTTTTAATTGTTATTTATGACTCATAGCTCATTTCTGTTGCATAGAATTCATTTTCCAATTATTTGTGCAATATAAATATACGTATATATGTATATACACACACAAACACACACACACACACACACACACACACACACACACACATATATTATATATATATATATATTTTTTTTTTTTTTTTTATTTATTTATTTATTTATTTATTTTTTATATACACACACAAACATAGATGCATATAACTGGAGTGGTTACCCCCATTCCCAGATTGTTTGGACAGTTATATTGTATAAAACACATACAAATGTTTACATACTTGATTCCTCAGCTGCATCAGACAGTCCTATCCACACAGAGTTTGGATTGAATAAACTGTGGAGTATCAGTCATTAAATGTAATGTTGGATGAAATATATCATTTCATATCATATCATATCAGATTGTAGGGGCTAAATAAGTCAACTGACCCTTGAATGCTCCAGAATATAATAATGTCAATAATATACTTATGAGCAAAGAAACATGACAATGCCAACTAGTCATATTGACAGTATTTAAATACCAAAGGTAATAATTAACCTAAACAAAAACATGCAAATATTTTGAAAAATGTATATTCGGCACCAAAAAGTATAAGGGTGCTTTCAATTAAAGTACGAATAATATATTTGAATGCACATCTACTTGGACATTTTATATCAAATCAATAAAACAAATATGACTTCAAGAAAAAGTGCTTAAGATATATTTGTTCATACACCAATGCTGTATGGGGCATTAAATTCTGTTTTTCCTCTTTCAGTCTCTATTATGTGAATTATATTATCTTATTGGGTATGCTTTCAAAATTCAAAATATAGGAAAGGAAATTACTAAACATTAGTCTTTCATTATTATTTTTACTATTCTCCTTTCCTCCTCCTCCTCATCATCATCATTAATATTTTTTATCATAATTCTAATAATTCTAATAATAATAATAATAATATTATTATTATTATTATTATCATTATTGTTATTATCATTATTATTATTACTGTTATTATTATTATTATTATTATTATTATTATTATAGTTACAGTAGTTACCGCCTAATTGGACGCCAGCTAAATGGACGTTTCACCTTAGTGGAAGTTTTTTTCAGTGAAATGGTATTTTTATTATCAAAATCACCCCTCTAATCGGACGGTTCAAAACCACAATTTCGGCTAATTGGACGTTTAGGTTTGGGAAAAATGGTTTCACAAACAACATTCAAAAGTATTCAAGGGCCTCGAAGAAACCAACTTTGCATATGAATAGGCCATTGTGTTCCATGGTGCTTAGCGTAAGGAAAGGGGGGTCTGGCAAGGGTTTATTGGCGGGTACTGGTCCAGGTGTGAATAGAGAGCGAAAGTGTCAAAAACTGCTACAGGGCATGACGGCTCTCAGGCATACAACGCACTGCCTGGGCCTACACCATGACGTGGTTG